>PVIW01008611.1:0-59302 GCA_004026585.1 Noctilio leporinus
TGGTTTTTATCTTTCAATTTGTTGATGTGGTGTATTACATTTATTGATTTACGAATGTTGTACCATCCTTGCATCCCTGGGATGAAGCCCACTTGATCATGGTGTATGATCTTTGTAATATACTGCTGAATCCGATTGGCCAATATTTTGTTGAGAATTTTAGCATCTATGTTCATCAGAGATATTGGCCTGTAGCTTTTTTTCTTAGTTGTATCTTGCCCTGGTTTTGGGATTAGAATAATATTGGCCTCATAGAAAGAGTTTGGGAGTCTTCCCTCTTCCTGAATTTTTTGGTATAGTTTGAGGAGAATAGGAGTTAGTTCTTCTTTAAATGTTTGGTAAAATTCACCTGTGTAGCCATCTGGTCCAGGGCTTTTGTGCTTTGGGAGATTTTGGATTACTTGTTTAATTTCACTAATTGTTATTTGCCTATTCAGGCTTTCTGCTTCTTCTGGGTTCAGTTTTGGTAGATTATACCTTTCCAGAAATGTGTCCATTTCATCCAGGTTGTCATATTTTTTGTCATATAGTTGTTTGTAGTAATTTCTTACAATCTTTTGTATTTCTGAGGTATCGGTTGTGATTTCCCCTTAAAGACAAAGAATAACTCTTAAAAACAGCAAGAGAAAGACAGTTATCTACAAGGGAGCTCTCATATCACTATTAGCTGATTGCTCAATAGAAACATTTCAGGCCAGAAGGGACATTTAGATGCAAAAAAAAAAAAAGAAAGAAAGAAAGAAAAGTGAAATTAGACCTCCAACTATGCCATGCACAAGAATAAACTCAAGATTAAAGACTTAAATGATAGACTTGAAACCATAAAAATCCTAGAATAAAATGTAGGCAATAAAATCTGAGACATTTCTTTTAGCAATATTTTTGCTGATATATTTCCTAGGGCAAGGGAAACAAAGGAAAAATAAACAATTGGGACTACATCAAACTGAAAACCTTTTTAGATAGAGCAAAAGAAATAAATCATCAGCAACTTTTCACAAAGATGGTACCCAAAGCGAAGAAGGAAGCCCCTGCCCCTCCCAAAGCTGAAGTCAAGGAAAAGGCTTTGAAGTAAAGAAAGCAGTGCTGAAAGGCATCCACAGCCACACAAAAAAAGAAGATCTGCATGTCACCCACCTTCCGGAGGCCTAAGACACTGCGGCTCCAAAGGCAACCGTAATATCCTCAGAAGAGTGTCCCCAGGAAAAACAAGCTTGACCACTATGCTATCAAGTTTCCACCAACTACCAAGTCAGCCGTGAAGAAGGTAGAAGACAGTAATGCACTTGTGTTCACTGTGGATGTCAAGGCCAACAAGCACCAGATCAAACAGGCTGTGAAGAAGCTCTGTGACATTGATATGGCCAAGATCAACACCCTGATCAGGCCTGATGGAGAGAAGAATGCATATGTTCAACTGCCTCCAGACTATGATGCTTTGAATGTTGCCAAGAAAATTGGGATCATCTAAACTGAGTCCAGCTGGCTAATTCTAAATATAAAAATTGTATACTGTAAAAAAAAGAAAAAAGTCATCAACAAAATGAAAATGGAACCCAGTAAATGGGAGAAGATATTCACCAGTGAATATCCCAAATATATAAGGAACTTACACAACTCAACACCAAGAAAACAAACTATCCAATTAAAAATGGGCAAAGGAGCTGAAGAGACACTTCTCCAAAGAGGACATATTGATGACTAATAGGCATGTGAAAATATCCTCAATATCACTAATCATCAGAGAACTGCAAGTTAAAACCACAATGAGATATCACCTCACATCTATCAGAATGGCTGTTATCAATAAATTAACAAATAACAAGTGCTGGTGAGGATGTGGAGAAAAGGGAACTTTGGTGCTCACTGTGGTTGCAAACCTGTGTGGCCACTGTGTAAAGCAGTATGGAACTTCCTCAAAAAATTAAAAATGAAACTGCCTTTTGGCCCAGCAACTCTACTTCTGGGAATATATCTGAAGACACCTGAATACATGCTTCCTATATTCATTGCAGCATTATTTACAATAGCCAAAATCTGGAAACAGCCCAAGTGTTCACCAGTGGATGAGTGGATAAGCTGTGGTACATTTACACCATGGAGTACTACTCAGTCATAAAAAAGAAGGAAATCTTACCTTTTGCAACAGCATGGACAGACCTGGAGAGCATTATGCTAAGTGAAATAAGCCAGTCAGAGAAAGACAAGTACCATATGATCTCATTTATATGTGGAATCTAATGAACAACAACAACAACAAAAAAACCAGAACAGGTGTATTGGACAGACTGACAGAGGAGGATAGTTGGGGACTGGGTGAAAAAAAGATGAAGGCACAGACAACAATATGGTAATAGCCAGAGTGAAGTAGTGTGGGGCAAGGTGAAAGAGGGCAAAGGTAGGATAAATAGGAAAGGAGACTACTTGGGGTGATAGGTGCTCCATTCAGTATTCAGATAATATTTTTGTCGAGTTGTACACTTGCACCTCTTATGGTTTTGTTAACCAATGCTACCCCCAATAAACTCAACTAAAAAGAATAATTGTCAGTGTGGCATTGAGGCATAGAGTAAATACAACAAGGTTCCTAGAAAATCTTTCAAGTTTTTAATAGAGTTTTAATAGTGAAACTACCACCAGGATGGTTTTAAAGGGACTGAAACAGTCCAGAATGAAAACTGGCCTCCGGACTCCCTTCTCTAACTTCTATGAATAGGAATGGAGCTGTAACAATTACTCAGGTGAAAACATGGGTCATTTCTGATGGGAAAAGAACATCGCAGAGAGAAGACCCAAGAATATATTAAAATGGACTGAGGAGCCATTTCCAGGTAGAACATCTGCCCCTAGAGCAGGCAGAACTGACATTTGTTCTGTGGGCTTTTAGAATTGTTATGGAACAATGAAGGATATGTGCCTCTTTTTCTCCCCCTTTTGAATTACGGTACCTGTTGCAGTTTACTTTGTGCCTTTGTCCAGTGTGTGTGTGTGTGTGTGTGTGTGTGTGTGTGTGTGTTGGGTGGGTGAGGGTGTTCATATAACTTTTCATTTAGCTCACAGGTCTCTGGATCAAGAAACTGAGAAACCACCCAAAGAGCCTTAGCTACATCTGAGCCTGATATAGAAGACTTGAGGACCTGGATTTCAACATGGTACCACAATTTGGGATGAGACATTTGGAGGTCTTGAAATGAGGTGAACATATTGTTGCATGGTATGGTAATGCAATTTATGACCAGAAGATAGACTATGTTCACTAGAAAAATGCTACAAATTTCTCCCATTCCTACATGTATGTCCTTTTTTAATCTTTATTTCTCTGTGTGTTTCAATTGGGATAATTTCTATTATCCTATATTCAAGTTCACTGATTTTAACCCTACCCTAGCTCTGTCAGATCTACTGATGACCCATTAAAGACATTCTTCATCTTCATTATGTTTTCTTTTTTAGTTCTGATATTTCCATTTGACTCATAGTTTTAATCTTTCTGCTTAAATCCCCCATCTGTTCATATCTGTTGTTCACATTTTCTGCTATTCTCTTTAATATAGTAAATCATTTTATTTTAAATTTCCTGCTTGATAGTACCAACAACTAGGTCACCTGAGTCTGAGTCTGTTAATTGCTTTGTCCCTTGACAGTGGATTGTTTTCTCTTGTTTTGCATCTAATTATTTTTGGCTGAATGTCATATGTTGTATTTAGGAGAATAGAAACTGAGGTAAGTAATACTTTTTCCTGGAAATAGAAATGGCTGCTTTTCTGATGGATCATTAGTGTTGGGGGGATTGGGACTATCTAGTCAGGATTTGGGCTGAGTCTGAGTTTCATTGTTGCTCTGATAACCTTCAGTGTACCATAGACTTCAGATTTCTTTAGCCTTACCTTGTGTTTATGGTAGGCACTGATTTTCTGGGCAATTTTTCTCAGTGTCCCTGCACCAACTTGATCTTTAGGTTTTCCTGCATGCCCGTATCTCAGAGAGAATCTCTCTCCATGCTTTTGCCTCTCCCTTAGTACTAGACTGCTATTATTACTTGGGTCTTGGTGACTTATTGGGGGGGGGGGTAATTATCCTAGGTCAGCCTCAGTTTCAGGCAAATCCTGTACCCCTACATCTTAACGGTGGGGCTTTTTTTAGTGACCCTGCCCATCCTACTGTTAAAAGATTTTTAATGGTCTGGGCCTAGGATGGTTGCTTGCACTTCCTCCATGAGTGGAGATTTTCTTTTCCTTTTCTCTAGCCACAGTGAACCTTACCTGTATCTTGGAGACAACAGGATTTGCTTCACTTTACCCAGTGGCTTAAGGCTTTTATTCTATAAGTAAGTAGGGTGCCATTGGGGCTTTGTGCCATTTCTGTGTCAGCAGCTGTCTCATTGCAGGCCTACACCACTGAGAGAGGCTTTCTTTAGTCTCCTGTCCTATTGCCAGTGTTTTTATGTGAGCACCTAGCTGAGGCCTATGGGGAAGATCATGCAAGTGGGGGCCAATTACCTTTAGGTCTCCAGCCCTCAGGGATTCTATAGTCCCACACTCAGCCTTTAGAAATTCATGAAAAATTCTTGCTGAATTCTTACTGCTGGTATGGTGAACCCATGTTCCCTCCTGCTCTGCCACAGGTGACCCTGAAAGGCACTTGTCATAAAACAAGCTAGTTGGTTGCTCTACGATCTTAGCTCTCTGACAAGTTCAAGAAAAGTTATGATTTTGTAGATTTTCCAGATTTTAACTTGTTATACAAGTGGGAAGTGTGCTCTTTCAGGATATCTATACCATAGGCAGAAGACAGAAGTCTGAATGGTCTCCTTTTAGACACCATTTCTTTGGTCAGTGGATCATTAGCAAGTGTGACACAAGAAAAGGCTTAAGAGGTACTGCACTCTTGCTGCTCTTTGGAATCCTGAACCCACATGTGAAAAAGCCTGGATTGTGCTGTTGAACAATGAGAGGCCACATGGAGCAGAGATGAGCCATCTTATTTGAGGTACCTTAGACCAACCAGATTTTCAACTGCCAGACATGTGAATGAAGCTATCCTAGCCACTCAACCCTGGTTAAACCTACTGTAGCTGGCAGTGTCTGAATGAGCTCTACTTCCTATATCTACATATTGTATAATCTCCTCCCCTTGAGTTTGGGCTGGGAGAGAGACTTGGTTCTAGTGATTTAAATGAAGCAGAGGTAATGGGATATCACTTCAAATATTAGGTTATAGAAAGGTAATGGCTTCCATTTTGGGTGCTCTTGAATGGCTCTAGGGAAAACCAGCTGCCTTCTCATGAGGCAGTCCTGTGGAAAGACTCATGTGAGTGAGCTTGGGAGTATAGTCTCCCCTAGTCTAGTCTTCAAATGAGACCATAGCCCCAGCTGAGAGCAACCTCATGAGAGACTTTCAGCCAGAGGAAACCTTCTAAGCCACACCTGAATTCCTGACCCACAGAAACTGGGATAATAAATGTTTGTTGTTTTCAGATGCTAAATTTTAGGGTAATTTGTTACGGAGGAATGGATTAGTAATACATCAT
This sequence comes from Noctilio leporinus, assembly GCA_004026585.1. NCBI lineage: Eukaryota > Metazoa > Chordata > Mammalia > Chiroptera > Noctilionidae > Noctilio > Noctilio leporinus. The sequence continues at coordinate 5,531 of PVIW01008611.1, forward strand.
CCCAAAATAGAAAAGCTCTGCTGCCCATCTATCCCATCCATCCCAGACAACTTACAGAATCATGGGTTAAAATGTTTGTCTCAAGCCACCAAGTTTTAGGTGGTACCCAGAAAAAAACTAATACATTCATTATTTACTGTGTGTCCTCCTCCACTAATCCTCTCCAGCAGGTAACCAATACTAGTCAACTACTATAAATAGTTCAATGTTTTAATTTGTGCTCATATACATTCATGCACCACTTAATGATGGAGATATGTTCTGAGAAATGCATCATTGAGTGATTTTTATCTTTGTGCAAACATAGTATACTCACACAAACTTAGATGATGTAGCCTGCTATACACCTAGACTCTATGGTATAGCCTATTGCTCCTAGGCCACAAACATGCACAACATGTTACTGTACTGATTACTGTAGGCAGTTCTAACACAATGGTAAGTATCTGTGTATCTAAACATAGAAAGAGTGCAGTAAAAATACAGTATAAAAAAATTAAAAAATAGTATACCTGTACAGGGCATGTACCATGAATGGAACTTACAGGATTGGAAGTTGCTCTGAGTGACTGAATGAGTGAGTGGTAAGTGAATGTGAAGACCTAGGACATTACTGTATACTACTATAGACTTTACAAACACTACACACTTAGGTTACATTACATTTATAAAACAACATGAGATTAAATCAAGCACAAGAGGAAGTGATGCTATCAAGAGATGCAGTAAACACAATGTATGAGGCTGTGGCTGGTTTCACACAACATACTGTTTTACAGCAAACTTTTTCTAAGAAAGATTACAATCCGGCTCTCTGCTCCTCTCGTTCAACAGATAGCTGCATCTTCTTGCACAGTGCCAGCCTCAACCCTGAGACATGAAGGTGAAGGTTGGAGTGAATGGATTTGGCCAAAATGGGCGCCTGGTCACCAGGGCTGCTTTTTACTCTGGCAAAGTGGATGTTGTCACCATCAATGATCCCTTTATTGACCTCAACTACATGGTCTACATGTTCCAACATGATTCTACTCATGGCAAGTTCAAAGGCACAGGCAAGGCTGAGAACAGGAAGCTTGTCATCAACAGCAAGTTCGTCGCCATCTTCTAGGAGTGAGATCCCACCAACATCCAATGGGGTGATGCTGGTGCTGAATGCTGTGGAGTCCACTGGTATCTTTACTACCATGGAGAAGGCTGGGGCTCACTTGAAGGGTAGAGCCAAGAGGGTCATCATCTCTGCTCCTTCTGCTGATGTCCCCATGATTGTGATGGGTGTGAACCAGGACAAGTATGACAACTCTATGAAGACTGTCAGCAATGCCTCCTGCACCACCAACTGCTTGGCCCCCCTGGCCAAGGTCATCCATGACAACTATGGCATTATGAAGGGACTCATGACCACAGTCCATGCTATTACTGCCACCCAGAAGACCATGGATGGCCCCTCTGAGAAGCTGTGGCATGATATGGCCAAGGGGTGGTCCAGAACATCATCCCTGCTTCTACTGGTGCTGCCAAGGCTGTGGGCAAGGTGTCATGCCTGAGCTGAATGGGAAGCTCATTGGCATGGCCTTCCATGTCCCCACCCCCAATGTGTCAGTTGTGGATCTGGCGTGCTGTCTGAAGAAAGCTGCCAAATGTGATGACATTAAGAAGGTAGTGAAACAGGCAGCAGAGGGCCCCCTCAGGGGCATCCTGGGCTACACTGAGGACTAGATTGTATCTTGTGACTTTAACAGTGACACCCACTCCTCCACCTTCAATGCTGGGGCAGGGATTGCCTTCAACAACCTCTTTATCAAGCTAATTTCCTGGCATGACAGTGAATTTGGCTACTGTAACAGAGTGGTGGACCTTATGGTCCACATGGCCACCAAGGAGTAAGATCCCCCTGGACCACCAGCCCCAGCAACAGGATGAAAGACCCTCAGCTGCTGGGGTGTATTTGCCCTAAATCGATCCCCTAGTACTGAGAATCTCTTGACCTCCAGTTTCCATTTTAGACCCCCTAAAGAGGGGAGGGGCCTAGGGAGCCCTACCTTGTCATGTACCATCAATAAAGTTCACTATACCCCCCAAAAGAAAAGACTACAATCTAATGATTAAAAATAGAGTATAGTAAATATATAAATCAGTAATAGTCATATATTATCAAGTATTACATACTATAAATAATTGTATGTGCTATACCTTAATATGACTGGCAGCACCGGTTTGTTTACACCACAAAAATGTTGTGCTATGATGTGATTACCACATCACTGATAGCTCCATTATAATCTTATAGGACCACCATCATATGTGGTCCATTTTTGACCAAAACATTGTTACTTGGTGCATGACTGTGAGAGGAGAGAAAGATGGCGACAGAGTAGAGAGCAGTGCTGATGGTGTTCTCGAGTACCAGAGCAGCTAGAGAACATGATAGGGAGCGCGAGATGTCTTCAGGTCCCTAAGAATTGGAGCAGTCAGCATCTGGACTCAGGGGAGCACAGCCCAGAGGCAGCAGAGACCTGCAGGAGAGCAGCCCACAGGTCCAGAATACAACCAGACAGCCCAAATAAAGGACACACCAAGAACAACAAGTGAAGAAAATCTGGGAGACTGCAACATTGAACTCCACAAATCTCCTATCACAGAAGGGTGTTCAACTAAGGCAAGGAAGCAAAGCAGGTTAACCCAAGAAAAAAAAAAAAAAAAAGCAAGTAAGAACAGATACCCAAAATGGGGAAAAAAAGAATCAGTCCATCACCAAAAGGAAAGGAAGCATCCCCAAAAATACCACAAAATTAAACAGAGGCACCTGAAATATCAGATAAGGAATTCAAAAGAATGATGATAAAGAAGCTCAGTGAGCTCAGCCACGTCAAAGAAAACTAAACAACTCCAGGAGAACTACAAAGAACTCCAGGGAAGTTACAAGGAACTTACTGAGAGCTACAACAGCATGAAAAAGGACATAGAAACTATCAATAAGTGCCAGGAGGAAATGAAGAATAAAATTTCTGAATTGGTACATGACTGTACATGTATGTTACCATGCTTGTAATCAGATAAAATCTATGTAAAGATTGCTTCTTTAATTATCAAATGTGGGATCGTGTTATACAACCATATCTGCATCTTGCTTTACTATTCAACAATAGCTCTTGAATGGTTGCATGATAGTTCATGTGGTGGATATGCAATAGTTTATTCAGCATTTTCATGTTAAGATTTATTCACCCCTCCTCTGTTCAACATTTTTGTCACTAGGAGAAGTGCTGTTAAAAATATTAAGAAGCAGACATGGACAACAGGTGGGATTGACTTTGGGGGTAATACGTGGGTGCGGAGGGGGACAGAGGGGAGCAAAAAGGGGATGGATGTAATACAATCACAATAAAAATTTTTTTTAAATATTAAGAAGCAGCCCTGGCTGGTGGCTCAGTGGATAGGTGCCGGCCTGCAAACCCAGAAGTTGCTGGTTCAATTCCCAGCCAGGGCACATAACCAGGTTGCAGTCCAGGTCTCCAGCCAGGCCCAAAATTGGAGGCAGGTAAAAGGCAACCATACATTGATGTTTCTCTCCCTCTCTGCCTTCCTCTCTTCTCCTCTCTCCAAAAATAATAAATAAAATCTTTTTAAAAACCATCATTAAAAAAATATTAAGCAGTTTGCATAGTGATTAGATAGATAGATAGGCTCAGGAATCAGTCCGTCATGGTTTCAGTCCTGGATCTACTAGTTACTAGTTATGTGACTTTGACAGTTTAAACTGTCTATCCTGATTTCTTCAGGATTTCACACCAGTACCTATCTCAGATTTGACATGAGAAGTTCATTAGCTTTCTGGGGCTGCTGTAACAGAGTACCACAAACTGAGCAGCTTAAAACAACAGAAATTATTGGCTCACAGTTCAGGAGGTAGAAGTCTGAAATCAAGGTATCAGGAAGCATTCCCTGAATCTCCCCTAGTTTTCAGTAGCCTCAGACATTCCTTGGCTTATAGATGCATTACTCCAGTCACATGGCTGTTTTTTCTTTGTGAGTCTTCATATCATATTCCCTCTTTATGTCTGTGCCTGATCTTCCCCTTTTTATAAGGGCAGCAGTCATACTGGATTAAGCCCACTCTAATGGCCTAACTTTAGTTTGATTACTTCTGTAAAGCCTCTATTTCCAAATAAGGTCACATCATGAGGTACTTCATGTAGAACTGAAGTTCTAACTTCAGTTAGAACTTCAACATATCTTTTGTGAGGGACACAGTTCAACTCATAACCAGGAATTAATGCACTTATTGGTATAAAGTACTTAAAACTATGCACAGAAAGAAGTTCTTAATGAATTTTAGATATGTTCCACTTCCTAAGAATGCCTAGGTCCCCCTACAATTCTCTGTACATGGGCAGGATTTGAGAGCTTTGTCTGTGGAATCTTAATCTCATCTAACCACCTAAAGAAAATGTATGGAGTAACAGGGAATGCAAGTCTAAAATCAAGGCTTGTGCTACCAACATTTGATGAGTAGATCAAGAAAAATTTACTTATAGAGAATAATGGGAAGGAGCAGCCAGAGAGGTAAAAACATGCCAAGTGAGCAAAATGCTCACAAATGGCAGGGTTCTTAAGGAATATTTCAGTGGAGGAATTGTCTATTCTGGGGGTTAATTCATATGAGGATGGAAAACTGGTTCTTGTATTTTATGACTAGGAGGTTATTGTTGACTTTGATGACCATTATTTTAGAAGTGAATTTAAAAGAAAACAGCAAACTTGAAGGGATTTCTAAACTCAGGTAATGTTACTTCACCATGAAACTTCTTTGATAGAAAAAATATTAGGTCATTGAGCTGTGTTGCTCTATTGTTGTCTGAGTTATATGTTTTCAAGAATCATATGTGACTCCAGGTTAGAGTTGTGCAAAAGTAGAAATTGCAATAGATTCAGGACATCAAAGTGAAGGAGCAAACCATTAACTCTAAAAGTTTGAGATTTGATTCAGTGAAGGACAATTCTTTCTCACTCTCTTCCATTCTACTGTATATTCAAACCTTCTTGAATCTCCCAGCCCTACTAGCTAACAGTGGCCCAGGCCTACTACCATATGATTGGCTGTAGACCCACAAAGGCAAAGGCTTTTCATAGAATTCTCTATCAGCTCCCCCTTCACAATCTCACTTCAGCAGTTGGATGTGAATGGCTTCTCAGATTTTCCTGCAAGCTCTGACTTATCCAACCATGCCAGTGTTTCAGAAGGTCTGGTTTATTGACTTCTCTAATCTTCCAATTCTCCCTTCCATACCTTTACTTCCTCAACTACTCCCATAATTGTGCACAAAGTCATATTAAAAATTCAAGCCCTGGCTGGTAGCACAGTGGTTAAGGCGCCGGCCTGCGAACCCAAAGGTCGCAGGTTCGATTCCCCAGCCAGGGCACATAACCAGGTTGCAAACCAGGTCTCCAGTTAGGTCTGTGGCTGGAGGCAGGTGAAATGCAACCGTACACTGATGCCTCTCTCCCTCTCTGCCTCTCTCCCATTCCCTCTTTCTAAAAATAATGAAATAAAATTTTTAAAAAAATTCTTAATTCCAGCCCTGGCTGGAGGCACAGTGGATAAGGTGCCAGCCTGCAAATCCAAAGGTTGCTGGGTTGATTCCCAGCCAGGGCACATAACCAGGTTGCAAGCCAGGTCTCCAGCCAGGTCTGTAGCTGGAGGCAGGTGAAAGGCAACCAAACATTGATGTCTCTTTCCCTCTCTGTCTCTCTCCCTTCCCCTCTCTCTAAAAATAGTAAATAAAATCTTTTTAAAAAGCAAAAAAAAAAAAAAAATCCTAATTCCATAATACTCATCGTGAATCCACTTGATTGAATCCTGAGTATTAACATTACACTTTCTTTTCCTTAGAATTAGGTAAATGTTTCTTTTCTACAATTGAGTGATGCCATTGAGAAGCCTTAAACTAACCTCTGTTTTTTCCTACCTTTTTACCGTGTGATTCTTTCTTCATTCTTGAAGTTAGGGATCTTTAGAAGCATGTGCCTTGGTCTTGATTTTTGCTAATTTGATTTTACCTGGGCTATAGTAAGCTGTTCCAGTCATGATTCAAGCCTTTTATTTCAGGAAAGTGTTATTTTGCTTAACTTTTTTTTTTTAATTATGTTGCTTAACTTTTTTTCTAATCTATTTCATTTCCCTTTCAGAGATAATCATTTGTGCATATGTAATGTGTTTTTGTGTTACTTTCTACATCCATTTAATGCCACTTGATATTTGTTTCATATCATTCTTTTAGGTTGTGTGATTGGCTCTAGCCACTAGCTTAGAGAGAATTCTCCACGAATTCCTCATGTTTCTTATTGTCTAGACATTAACAGCCAATGTACTCAGATTTATTTACATCCCAGGACAGTATAGATAATGTCTTTAAGAGGAGGATGGGAAATAAAATAATATCATTATATTTTCCCCACATTTTAACTATGTGAATTTTCAATCATGTAGAAATATTGAAAGAATGGTACAATGGCCCTGGCCAGTGTGGCTCAGTTGGTTGGAGCATCGTCCCATATACCAAAAGATCATGGGTTTAATTCCCAGTCAGGGCACAGGGCACGTGGTTTCTCTCCTGTCTCTCTCTCTCTCTCTCTCTCTCTCTCTCTCTCTCTCTCTTTCCCTCCCCTCTCCCTCCCTGTCTCCCTCCCTCCATTTCTCACTTCCTCTCTCCCTCCCTCTCTCTCTCCACCCTCTTCCTCTCTGTTTGGAATAAAAACATTTTTTAAAAGAATGGTACAATAAACACATATATAACTTTCATCTAGATTCAACAATGTAAGCTTTCTCTGAAAAAATTATGGTAATTTATAGACATTATGATCTTATATTCATAAATACTTAAGCATTTATCTCCTAAAAATAAGAACATTCTCCTATATAACTGGGTTATCATTATCAAACTAATTCCATGATACCTTATGTTCAGTCCATTTTCTTTCTTTCTTTTTTTTTTTTTTTAAAGATTTTATTTCATTATTTTTAGAAAGAAGGGAAGGGAGAGAGGCAGAGAGGGAGAGACATCAATGTATGGTTGCGTTTCACCTGCCTCCAGCCACAGACCTGACTAGAGACCTGGTTTGCAACCTGGTTATGTGCCCTGGCTGGGGAATCGAACCTGCGACCTCTGGGTTCGCAGGCCGGCGCCTTAACCACTGCGCTACCAGCCAGGGCTTCTTTCTTTTTTTTTAATTGATTATATTCCCCTTCACCTTTTTTACGCATTTTCCACCCCCTCCAAGTCATTTTCAAAATTTTCCCATTGTCCCCAAAATATAGTTTACAGCAGAAATAATGAACATTTAAGAATTTATCCATAGAAAAAATTAAAGTGAAAAAAAATTATCCATCACCCCCAAATGTTTCCTTATGCCCCTGTATCATCCAGCCCTCCCTCCCACGCTCTCCCCCAGTCCACAGGAAACCACTGATCTGTTTTGTGTTGTTATATAGTAGTTTGAATGTTGGGGCCCACCTGGGGAATAGCCTGGAAACTTGGGAGTCCCTCATGGGCAAGGCTAAACTTGTAAGTCCTAACCAAAAGGCCAGGAATGCCAGGTACATACATGTTTCAATGTAAAGCCAGTGGCCCTGGGGTAAGGGGACTAGATCATGGGTAAATACTTTAGTTACTATGAAGCCTGGCCTGTTCTTTCACCTAGCCTGATCCTTTGTATCTACTACAGAACTGTTTTAAATTTGAAAGCACATCCCGGCCTGAGTGAGATCTCCCTGCCCCCTCACTTGTTTTTCTGCTTCCCTGTAATTAACATTGATTGACAAGCTACATGCCTCCAAGTTTGCGCCTTTCAATAAAAGACCTTTGGGAACAAAGAACTGGGCCTTTGGCCTTGAGCCGCTGGCCAGCAGATCTTTCCCCCTACAGAGAGGTGTTTGGGATGGTTTTTGGTTCATTTGTGGCACTGGGGGATTTCACTGTGGGTCAGGGTCCCCTATATTTGAATTTTCTACAATTTTATATAAATGGAATCATACCATAGGCATTCTTGGTTGGTTTGGCTTATTTCATTTAGCATAATTATTTGGTGCTTTATTTGTGTTGTTACATGTATCTATATTCCTTTTTATTGCCAAATGCTATTTCATTGTATAGATACAAAATTTATATCCATTCATGTGTTCATAAAAATTGTGTTATTTCTCATTTCTGATTGTTACAAATAAAACTGGTATGATCATTTGTATATAAATCTTTGTGTAGACATGGTTTCATTTCTCCTATGCAAATACCTAGGAATGAATAGTTTGGTCATAAAGTAAGTATGAATTTAACTATTTAAGAAAATGCTGAACTGTTTTCCAAAGTGGTGTACCATTTCACATTCCCACCAGCAGTCTTTAAGTGTTCCATTTGCTTCATATCTTTGCTCATTTATTTTTTAAATTGTTCTATTGATTATGCTATTACAGTTTTCTTGATTTTTTCCCTTTGCTCCCACTCCCAGTACCCCCTTACCCCCTCAGGGAATCCCTCCCACCATTGTTCATGTCCTTGAGTCATGCATATAAGTTCTTTGGCTACCCCACTTCCTCTACTGTGGTTTATATCCCCATGGCTATTCTGTAACTACCTGTGTGTCCTTCTTAATCCCCTTACCACTTCACCCATTCCTCCACATGCTCTCCCATCTGGCAACCCTCAAAACACTCTCTGTATCCATGATTCTGTCTCTGTTCTTCCTGTTTGCTTAGTTTGTTTTTTAGATTCAATTGTTGATAGATTTGTATTTTATAGCTCATATTTTTCATCTTCTTTTTCTTAAATAAGTCCCTTTATCATTTCATATAGTAATGGTTTGGTGATGATGAACTTCAGTTTTTTCTTGTCTGGGAAGCTCTTTATCTGCTCTTTGATTCTAGACAATACCTTTACTGGGTAGAGTAATCTTGGCAGTAGGTCCCTGCTTTTCATGACTTTGAATATTCCTTGCCAATCCCTTGTAATCTGCAAAATTTCTTTTGAAAAATCATGTGACAGTTTTATAGGAACACCCCTATGAGTAACCCACTTCTTTTCTCTTGTCGCTTGTTTTAAAAATTAATTGTTATTCTATCAAATTTATCCCACCCACCCCCACTGCTCTGCCGTGCTCCACCCTCCCAATTCCCTCTCCCACATGTTCTCCATATCCATGGGTCATTTATACTACTAGTTCCTTCACTACACTGTTCTTTGCCTCTTTCCCCCCTACCCGCTCACCTTTGCACACTGAAAGTCTGTTCCTTGTTTCCATGCCTCTGATTCTATATTGCTTGTTTGTTTGTTTTGTTCATTAGTCTCCTGCCTTAGGTGAGATCATATGATATTTGTCTTTTGCTGCCTGGTTTATTTCACTAAGCATAATGCTCTCCAGTTCGAACCATGTTATGGAAAAAGGTAGAAGTTCCTTCTTTCTTTCTGCTGTGTAGTATTCCATTGTGTAAATGTAACAAAATTTTTTGACCCATTCATCCACTGATGGGCACTTAGACAGTTTCCACTACTTGGCTATTATAAATAGCATTGCTATGAACATAGGTGTACATAGGTTCTTCTGAATTGATGTTTCAGAGTTCTTTGATAATCCTAGCAGTGGAATTGCTGGGTCAAAAAGCAGTTCCATTTTTAGCTTTTTTGAGGAAATTCCATAATGTTTTCCATAGTAGCTGCACCTGTCTCCATTCCTACCAACAATGCGTCAGAGTTCCCTTTACTCCACATCCTCACCAGCATTTGTTGTTTGTTGATTTGTTAATAATGGCCATTCTGACAGGTGTGAGGTGGTATCTCATTGTGGTTTTAATTTGCATCTCTGTGATGGCTAGCGATGTTGAGCATCCTTTCATATGCCTTTGGGTCCTTTGTATGTCCTCAGGGAAGTGTCTATTCAGGTCTTTTGCCGATTTTTACATTGGGCTGTTTGTCTCCCTCGTGTTGAGTTGTGTAAGTTCTTTATATATTTTGGAGATCAAACCCTTGTCTGAGATATCATTGGCAAATATGTTTTCCCATACAGTTGTTTCCCTTTTAATTTTGCTGATGTTTTCTTTAGCTGAGCAGAAACTTTTCAGTTTGATATAGTCCCATTTATTTATTTGTTCCTTTATTTTCCTTGCCCTTGGAGAAGTATCAGTGAAAATAATTCTGCACTGGGATATCCAAAATTTTTCTTTCTAGATTTTCCTGTAGGATTTTTATGGTGGTATGGCTTATGTTTAAGTCTTATATCCATCTTGAGTTTATTCTAGTGTATGGTGTAAGTCTGTTTTCTTTTTTCTTTCTTTCTTTGTTTTGAGATATTGTTATTTTATTTTATTTTTTAAATTTTATTGTTGCATTACATCCATCCCCTTTTTCTTTCTTTCTTTTTTTTTTTTCATGCTCGTTTCCAGTTCTCCCATCACCATTTGTTGAAGAGACTATTTGCCCTCCATTTTATGGTCCTTACACCTTTGTCAAAACTTGTTGACCACAGAAAGCTGGGTTTATTTCTGAGCTCTCTATTCTAGTCCATTGATCTATATGTCTATTCTTATGCCAGTACCAGTCTCTTTTGATTACAGTGACCTTGCAGTATACTTTGATATCTGGGTTGTGATTCCCCCTACTTTGTTCTTCTTTCCCAAGATTGCTGTAGCTATTCATGGTTGTTTTTGTCTCCATATAAATTTTTGAAGTATTTTTCTAGATCTGTAAAATATGTCATTGGTATTTTAATAGGAATTGCATTGACTCTATAAATGGCTATTGGTAGTATGGACAATTTAATGATGTTAATTCTTCCAATCCATGAGCATGGTGTATGCTTCCATTTATTTGTATCTTCCTTAATTTCTTTCTTCAGTGTTCTCTAATTTTACAAGTACAGATCTTTTATCTCCATGGTTAAGTTTATTCCTAAGGACTTTATTTTTCTTGTTGCTATAGTAAATGGGATATGTTTTCTAGCTTCTACCTGTGATGATTCATTGTTGGTATACAAAAATGCCTTTGATTTCTGGATATTGACTTCATATCCAGCTCTTTTGCCTATTAGGTACAGTAATATTTTCTTGGAGTCTATTGGGTTTTATATGTACCTTATCATGTCATCAGCAAATAATGACAGTTTATAATTCTCCTTTCCAAGTGGGATGCCTTTTATTCCTTTTAGTTGTCTGATAGCTATGGCTAGAACTTCCAGAACGATGTTAAACAGAAGTAAAGAGAGTGGACATCCTTACATTGTTCTTGATCTTAGGGGGAAACCTTTTAGTTTTTGCCCACTGAGTATGATGTTTGGTGCAGATTTCTCGTATATGGCCTATGGTAGAGGTATGCTCCCTCTATTCTTACTTTGCTGAGAATTTTTGTCATAAAAGGGTGCTGTACTTTATCAAATGCTTTCAGCATTTATTGATATGATCATATGGTTTTTGACTTTCAATTTGTTTATGTGGTGTATTACATTTATTGGTTTGCAAATATTGTACCATCCTTGCATCCCTGGGATGAATCCCACTTGAATATGGTGTATGATCTTTTTAATGTATTGCTAGATCTGGTTTGCCAATATTTTGTTGAGAATTTTAGCATCTATGTTCATCAGAGATATTGGCCTATAGTGTTCCTTCTCAGTTGTGTCTTAACCTAATTTTGGAATTAGAATAATATTGGCCTCATAGAAAGAATTTGAGAGTCTTTCCTCTTCTTGGATTTTTTGGAATAGGTTGAGAAGGATAGGAGTTATTTTTTCCCTAAATGTTTGGTAAAATTTGCCTATGTAGCCATCTGATCCAGGGCATTTGTGCACTTGGAGTTCTATGATTACTGCTTCAATTTCACTAGTTGTTATTGGTCTATTCAGGCTTTCTGCTTCTTCTGGATTCAGTTTTGGAAGATTATACATTTTCAAAAATTTGTCCATTTCACCAAGGTTGTCAAATGTCTTGCCATATAGTTGTTTGTAAGAATTTCTTACAGTCTTTTGTATTTCTGTGGTATCAGTTGTGATTTCTCCTCTGTCGTGTTTGATTATTATTATTGTTGTTTTAATTTTATTGTTGTATTACATTCATCCTGTTTTTGATCCCCTCTGTCCCCCTCCCCACCCACCCATTCCCCACAAAGTCAATCCCACCTGTTGTCCATGTCCATGGTTCCTTTATACTAGGTTCCTTTATACTTTGATTATTATTTTTTTAATTTGGGTCCTCTCTCTTTTCTCTTGATGAGTCTGGTTAAAAGCTTGTAAATTTTGTTTATCTTTTCAAAGAACTGGCCATTGGATATATTGATCCTGTGAATTGTTCTTTTTGTCTATATGTCATTTAATTCTGCTCTGATTTTGATTGTTCCCTCCCTTCCACTTGCTCTGGGTTTGGTTTGTTGTTGCTTCTCTAGTTCTTGTAACTTTATGGCTAGGTTGTTTGTATGAGCTTCTTCTAACCTTTTTATTTATTTATTTATTCTTTTTTTTTAATTTTATTGTTGTTGTATTACATCCATCCCCTTTTTTCTCCCCTCTGTTTTTAGGTAGGCCTATATTGATAGGAGCTTTCCTCTAAGGACTGCATTCTCTGTGTCTCATAGGTTTGGGGCTGTTGTGTATTCATTTTCATTTGTTTCCAGAAACTTCTTGATTTTTTGTTTCATCTCATTGTTAACCCATTCATTACTTAATAACATGTTATTCCATCTCCATGCATTAGAATGTTTTTGAGTTTTTTCCTTGAGGTTGGTTTCTAGTTTCAAGCCATTGTGATCTGAGAAGATGCTTGGTATGATTTCAATTTTCTTGAATTTGTGGAGGCTTGTCTTGTGTCCTACTATGTGGTCTATCTTTGAGAATGTTCCATATGCATTTGAAAATAATGTGTATTTTTTATCCTTTGGGGTGAAAAGTTCTGATATCAGTTAAGTCCATTTCATCTAGAGTGTTGTTCTATGCCACAGTATCCTTGGTGTTTTTTGTTTGTTTGTTTGTTTGTTTTTGCTTGGAAGATGTATCCATTGATGATAATGGGATATTAAAACCTCCTACTTGTTGGGGACTCCCTACATACAGAGATCCTGGTGTCATGGATCAAATGAAGACTTCCCAGGTAGCTTGTGCTGGGAGAGAGAAGGCTGGCAAGTGTCTGAGAGATAAATGCCTCAATTACCTTCCTCCAAGGTCTTTTATTGAGTGCAATAAGCTTAAGTGCATATAGCATGCATGTTATGCCCATCAATCAATGTTAAACAGTGCTGAGTTCAGCAAACAGATATTATTCAGGTATAACAATTGAAGGAACACTGAAATCTCCCTCAGATCAGGGCATGTCCATAAAATAGGGAGGGTGAGTTCATTTAAAGTTAAAATTAAAATTTTCCTGACTGTTGCAATAAAGTGATTAAGTGAGGTAAAAGACCAGCGCAAGCTTCAAAGGACATAAAGCATTTTCTCATGGCTCAATTCCCACCGGGGCCCACTGGCATAGCGTCAAGGCAGGTATGCACCCAGCTTTCCTGGTTTTCCAGTCAGGTCTTACAGGCTTCGTTTCTTTTGCCTGGCCTGCACGAGGCTCCAAGTCTCAATACTTTCCCAGGGGGACCCCAACATCTGCTATTAGTGTGCTGTTATCAATATCCTCCTTGAAGTCCTCCAAGATTTTCCTTATATATTTGGGTGCTCTTATGTTGGATGCATATATGTTTACAAGGATTATATCTTCTTGATGGATTGTTCCCTTAAGTATTATGAAATGTCCTTCTTTGTCTCTTTTTATGGCCTTCATTTAAAAACTATTTTGTCAGATATAAATATTGCTACCCCAGCCTTTTTTCATGTCCATTTACTTGAAATATATTTTTCCATCCCTTCACTTTCAATCTGTGTTGCTCTTTTGTTGAAGTGAGTCTCTTGTAGACAGCATATATGTGAGTCATGTTGTCTTACTATTCAGCTACTGTATGTCTTTTGATTGGTGCATTTAATCCATTTATGTTTAAGGTTATTATTGACAGGTACTTATTCATTGGCATTTTCCCCCTTTGTATTTGTGTTCCTCTCTATCTCTCTCTCTGTTTCTTCACCTTTTTAAAGCAGACCCTTTAGCATCTCTTTCAATGCTGGTTTGGTCAAGATGTATCCTTTTGGCCTTCTTTTGTTTGGGAAACTCCTTTTTCATCTTCCATTTTGAATGAGAGCCTTGCAGGCCTTTGTTTTTCATTGCTTGGAAAATTTTTTTGCCATTCCCTTCTGGCTTGTAGTGTTTCTGTTCAGGAATAATTTGATAACCTTATTGGAGCCCCCTTATATATTATTAGCTATTTCTCTCTTGTTGCTTTTAGGAGTCTCTCCTTGTCTTTGAAATTTGCATTTTAATTATGATGTGTTTTGGAGTGGGCCTGTTTGGGTTCATTTTTGTTAGGACGGGCTTCCTGAACTTGAGTGATGTTTTCACTTACCAAGTTAGGGAAGTTTTCTGTCATTATGTTTTCAAACAGGTTTTCTGCCCCTTGCTTCTCTTCTGCTTCTGGTATCCCTATGACACAGATATTATTGCATTTCATGTTTTCCTGTAACTCTCTTAAAACCTATTCATTCTTTTTTTAATTGATTTATTATTTTTGTATTACAGTTGTTTCATTTACTCTCCCATTCCTTTCTCCTGTCCCCTTGTCAATCCCCACCACCTTGTTCTTTTCAATCTTTTTTCATTTTGTTGCACTGTCTTGGAAGTTTTTTCTGTGTGGTCCTGCTCATCCTATCCTCTGCATCGTCTAGCCAGTATTTGATTCCTTCTACTGTATTCTTTAATTCAGAAATTGTATTCTTCATTTTCTACTGGCTCTTATTGATAGTTCTTATGTCCTTTTTAATGCTATTGTAGTTCTCAGTAAGTTCCTTGTAGCTTCCTTGGAGTTGCTTGTAGTTCCCCTGGAATTGTTTGTAGATTTCTTTTAGCTCACTGAGTTCATTGAGCTTCTCTGTCATCATTATTTTGAATTTCATGTCTGACAGTTTGCTTGCCTCTATTTCATTTAACAGTCTTTTTCGGGGGATTCCTCCTTTCCTTTCCATGATTGACTGTTTCTTTTTCTCCTAATATTAGGTGGCTCTTCTTGTTTCTTTTTGCTTCTTAGGTTCAATTCTTTTAAGTTCCTGTCTTTGTGGTGGAACCTCCTGTCATGTGGAAGTGCACTTTCTTTACTTCCTGGATCCACCTCTGATAAGGGTAGATCACTCCCTAGTCATCTAGTCACATTGTGATGAAGCTGCCTCTTCTGTTCATGGTTATAAGGCTTCTCTCCAGCTGGTGTTCTCTTAGTTATGGTGGATGATTTCTCCCCTATTAAGTTGTAATTCTAGGTTGGTCCTTGGAGGAGACTGGTGTAGCTCCACAAACTCCTCTGCTGTCTAGGTTCTCCCAACATGCTTATTTTTTTTCCTAGAAGCTTAAATAACCAAAAACATGTTTTACCCCTCAATACTGATATCTACAACACTGGTATTAAAATGAGCATCCATTTGATTAGGGTTTGCTGTGTCACTCAAAGGGCTCAGAAGTCACTTTCTCTGGGAAGTTGCTCCTACCCCAACCACCCATGATACAGATGGGTCCCTTATGCTCCTGGGAGTTTCATGCACAGATTTGATCTCTCACATTGCTTATCTCAGAAGGACAAGGAGCTCTCTTAGCTAACCCTTGTGCTTAGCATAACTTTCTTTTTGTGAATATCATTTTATTTTCACAACCTCTCCTTGATTTAAGTACTGCTATCAACTCCATTCTACAGATGCTGAGATTGGGGCTCAGAGAGTTAAGCAACCTGATCAAGGTCACAAAATAAGCAGAAATAGAGCTTCAATTCACTCCCAAGTTGAATTAAATCCAAAGTCTGTGCTTAAAAAATAAAAGAATATAATTTTTAAAACTTTACAAAGATTTTATTTATTTATCTTTAGAGAGGGGGGAGGGAGGGAAAAAGAGAGGGAGCAAAACCATGAGGTGCTAGAGATACATATAAGTTGCCTCTCACATACCCCCAACTGGGGACCAGGCCCACAACCCAGACATGCACCCTGACTGGGAATTGAATCAGCAACTTTTTGGTTTACAGGGTGACACTCAATCCAATGAGCTACCCCAGCCAGGGCCAAACTCTGTGCTTTTAATTGCTATTCTATATTGTCTCAGATAGTTGTTTGTATGTTGAATCAAAGAATGATTGCATCTCAAAACTACAAAAAGACCTGTAACATAATCTTAGACAATCACCCAACATTTTCTGTGGCTTCCGTAACAAATTTACAAAAAGTTGGTGGCATTATAACACAAATTTAACCTTTCATAGTTCGAGGGGCCAGAAATATCACATTAATTTCCCTGGGCTGAAATCAATGTGTCAACAAGACTGAGCTCTTTCCAGAAGTTCTAGGAGAGAATATGCTTCTCATCTTTTTCAGCTTCTGGAGGTAGCCATCATTTCTTGGCTTATGACTGCATCAGTCTAATATCTGACTCCATGGTCCCATTGCATTTTTATCTTCTGTCAGAATAAAATGCCCCTATGCCTCTCTGTTAAGTACACTTGTGATACAGTTAGGGCCCACCTAGATGATTCAGGGCAATACTCTTATGATTTTTAATTTAATCTCATCTGCAAATTCTATTTTGTTGTTTGGTAAAATAACACTTGAAACCAAATAAATAACACTTGAGAGTAAAACAAATTAGCATGTGGCTAAATTTTTAGGGAATATTATTCAGTATAGCATACTATGTTCTTTGGTCCCCAAAGACTCACATTGAAGCCATGTGTAAAATACAAGCATTTCATCCCCAAATTTCCAAATTTTGGAATCCATTGCACTATCAAGGCAATCCCCAAATTTCATCTATGCATCAACAGCTCAACAGTACCTGCTCTCATCATCTAAATGAGAGATCTCAGGTATGCTCCCTCCTGGGTAAAATTCCACTTTGGAGACTGGACACTAGAAAACAAGTCATCTGTTCCCGAAACACAATGGTGGGAGAGGCTTAGGTAAGTAAGTATAGGCAGTGCGCTTTCAAAAGGGGGAAAATGAAAGAAAGGAAGGAAGGAGTCACTGGTTACAAGCATTGCTGAAAACTAGTGGGGAAATGACATTAGATTTCAAGGCCTGGGAACAATCTTCTGTAGCCCCTGTGGGGCTACACCTCTTTCATCAGAGTCACTTTTCCTGTCTCTTGAAGGGTGGCACATGTTTCCAATTGAGTAGTTTTGTTTTGTTTTTTTTTTTCCAGTGTGTTCCATGCCTGTGGAATTTTGGGAGTCTGACAGTGTGTGGTTTTTTGTTTGTTTGTTTGCATTTTATTGTTCAATCCAATCTGGCCATATTTCTGATGATATAACATTCTGAAAAATCTTGTGGAGAAGCTGGGTTTCTGAGATGAAGTGTAGGAGGAAGCTGATCTTCTGTCGTCCCACAAAAGCATGGAATATACATCCACATCCAGAGTATTTTCTCCCAAAAGACAACTGAAAGTGAATGAACATCTTTGTGCAACAAGGACCAGAGAAAGAGACACGCTGTAAAGAGATGTTTGGGTACCATGAGAGCTTTCTAGGACCTAAGTAAACTCTTGAGAATCAGAAGTTTATGTGAATCCAATTATTTAATTGTCCCCCTAACATGGATGGCACCACCCAGATTGTATCCAGGTACTCTGGCCAACTGGCAAGACTACTGTAGCTTTTCCAAGCTTCCCTGCCTGGAGATCACTCCAGCAGTACAGAAGGTGTGCTGTAGCATGACTGCACCAGGGTGTCCAGCTGGAACCCCACTCTGGCCACAGACAACTGTGGTTGCCATCTCCCATGGGACTCTTGCCCAGAGGGGTAATAGAAAGCATCCTTGAAACTTCCCCACTACACTCAGTTTAAGGAGTCTCCTGTTGGAAGCACCTGGGACCCTGAAGGACTTTCAAAAGTGCAGGTTGTGACCCATGAAGAGCTCAAGAGAATGTTGTATGGATCAGCAACAGAATTTCATGTTTTCAATAGATTAGAATAAAGTAGCATAGCACACCACAGAACAGATTAGAAAATATAGAAATCTATCACATGTATAAATGGTCAATATTGTTTTGTGAAGCATTTGTTTTGCTCACTTGCAAAATGTGTTCTTTATGGCAGATCTTGAACAATAAAACTCAGAAATTTCTTGTGATGTCTGTACTGGTTTTCCCCCCACATATTCTGCATTTCCAAATTTTCTGGTAGGAACAGGGATCAGCTATAGAACCATGAAAGATATTGTGGAAAGGGCTCTGGCTGATGTGGTTCAGTGAATTGAGCACTGGCCTGTGAAACAAAGAGTCATTGGTTCAATTCCCAGTCAGGACATATAACTGGGATTCAGGCCAGGTCCCAAGTTAGGGGTGAGAGAGAAGCAACCACACATTGATGTTTCTCACCCTCTCTTCCTCCCTCCATTCCCCTCTCTCTAGAAATCAATAACACCTTAAAAAAGTAAATGTTTTTTTTATGTATTTTTCTTTTTTGGGGGCCTCAATTTGAAAGACTTGGGCCCCTCAAAAGTGTTGCCAGGGAAAAATGTTTTTTTTTTTTTTAACAAGTTATGGAAAGGGAAACATAACAGATACAGGAAAATGTAAAAAGTCATTTTGGAGCCTCACCAGAAGAGCACATGCACCCACATGAGGTCCCAGGATTGGTGGTGTGGGGGAGGGGGAAGGCTGATGGGGGATGTATTTGAGACATGTACAGGCTGACTTTTGAGGTGGAGCAAAACCATAGTCTCCTTGCATCTCAAAATTTGGATCTCTCACATGGAGGAGTATAAAGAAGGAAGCTCTATCTACTCAAGGAACCTTAAAAAACATAACAAACTACCTCTGTTGTGACCTAGAGTGTTTTCAAGGTTCCCCTCACACACCTGTCCCACATGCTGAAAATCCAGGTGGTGGATCCTGTATTTGCAGAGAGAATTAAAAATGAAAAATTTCAAGGTCTTTTTTTGGGTATTTCTCCTCTGTATTTGCATGGAGAATCATGTCTGCAATGTCTGTTAGCAGAGTATTACACTTGAGGCATGCAGAACTACATTGGAGTAGAAGAGATTTTGTTTCCGCTGAGGCACAGGTAGAGCAGCATGCTCACTGACCTGGGTAGCACTCCACTCTCACTGCTGCGCCATGCACAGTGTGCTCCTAGTTCTGGGGAACCTGGGCCCCAAATGAGCTGACCTCTCACACCCTCTGTCCTGACACTTTCTCTCTTGGGTGGCTGTGAGAACACACAATGAGCCCTGGAACTTTCTTGTCTCTGTGCCTACCCTTCTTCCACACACTCTGTGCATCTGCATCCTCCCCTGTCCCCACTAGTACCTGGGTTCTGCCCCTCCCTCTCTGCAAGCTCCCCTTCTGGAGGTCCTTCATCTTGGAAAATTGATCCCATATCTTCCATCCTGAGACCTGAGGCAGAATTCAAAGCAAATCTGTCTCCTCCCACACACCCCACAGTGGACTATCCCAGCCTCTGATCATGATGATCTGTCTGAGAGTAAAGGTTAGGCATCCAACCAACTGCAGAAACCTGTCTCCAGATTGTGGTGTACAGAGTCCATTTAGTAAAAATTGGAAGTATCCTCACTAGAATGTCAAGCTCATGGGGCAGGACATTTCTCTGTCTTGCTCCCTGATGTCTCTCTTCAGGGCCAGGGACAGCACAACATACACATTACAGGCCCATTAGATATTTGTTGGATAAATGAAACCTTTGATGAAGCAATTCCACTTTTAAGTATGCACAAATGAAACACTCACATATGAGTACAATATTGTGTGCAGAAGAATGAGAAGAGCAAACAACCAGGGGGAAAAAAGCTTGTATTTATTAACTGGCGGTGACTGATGCTGGGAAAATGAATAATGGGGGTTTGAAACACAGAGCAACTGCTGAGCAGGAAACAGACTAAAAGGGACATGTCCAGGATACTCTGTTAGTGGACAAGAGCATATGAGAGATGCCTTAGTAGCCACATCTCTGCAGAAATATCTGACAGTGCTTGTTCTATGAGGTAAGTGAATACCTGGACAGAAACATGCATTAGGTATACATGTTACTCATTATTGAAACCCTCACATCTAA
The DNA here is from genome assembly GCA_004026585.1 of Noctilio leporinus. Lineage (NCBI taxonomy): Eukaryota > Metazoa > Chordata > Mammalia > Chiroptera > Noctilionidae > Noctilio > Noctilio leporinus. The sequence continues at coordinate 25,693 of PVIW01008611.1, forward strand.
CAGAACAGTTGTCACATAGAAACAATGTTTAATTTTTCTCAATTATGAACATTTGTTACACTTGTATACTTCATGGCCAGGAATTCACAGCTTTGCTCATGTTCATGAAGGACCGCCAGGATCTGGTTTCTTTCATGGGCACTTCCCACATCTCTGAGTAGGAAGCAAGGAAAGAAAAGGAAAATACGTGAGAGTGAGCTCCCATTGCCTGATCTATCAAATCCTAACTCCTCATCCTGACCCACAGGACCCCAAAGTCTCTGATCCTGCCCCTACCTCATGATGTGCACTCACCTACCACTGCTACTCAAAGTGAATCTTCTGCTCATGCCACAGAGACTCTCACCTGGTCTATGAGTTCCTAAGCTAGAGGATGCTGTGGCCTACAGTCTGGGAGCTGACCAGGAGATGGGAGCCCCGGGTGTCATAGGTGGGGAAGATCCCTGGATACATAGAACAGGAAGTAGGGAAAGTAAGTTAAACATCATCTTATAGTTTCAAAGCTGCACTGTAAGGTCTGGGAGAAAGAAATGATTTGGGAAATGAGCGACAATTTTGGATACCAGTGTTATAACCACAGTGCATTTTGCAGGGGTGCAAGGCTGGAATAAAGGGTCACTTACAGAGTTTTTCTTCCTCAAAGTCACTGATATCTTCATACTCTACGATGTACTTTTCCTTCTTCAGCTCTTTGACAAAGACTTGAATCTCCCCTGGGCTGGGTGCTGTTGTGGAGAAGCATTGGTAAAAGTGGTTGGGTGGGTTAAACCCAGTTTTGTCAGATGAGGAGATGCCTTCTCCCTCCCATATGTACATGGTCATTGTACATGCTTTAATGTTCTCATCCTCTGGCTCAGAGAAGATGAGATGTTAGACCCCCACCAGCACTCACCAAATGTCAGTTTGAGTTTTAGCTTCTAGCTCCTCCCACTGTTAGGTTTAGAGCCCCTAAACTCTTTATTTCCCAGACATTCATTTAGACCTTGTTTCCATATGTATTGTTGAGGGCATGTTGTGTGTCAGACCTCAGCTGAGGGCAGGTATACAACCCTGAGTAAGATATGTTCCCAGGTTATCACAGAAAAAATTACTGGAGCACTTTTCATGTTGTCAACCTTCTAGATTTCATTTACTGCCTTCAAACGTTTTGAAAACTATGATCATTTACTTTTTATTAGCAAGGACTAAGGCCAAGAAAAGTTGGGTGAATTACTCCAAACAACATGGCTTTTATATAGATGACATGCATTGTGGGACTGGGGAAGTCACATTCTCAGGTTTGAGCTAGAGCTGATCTAGCCCCTAAGTCTTACCTGGACCCAGGCCTATCAAGGACTCATTCCCAGCTCTAGGGAATCAAGGCAGTTGTTCCAAGATGGTTTCCTGTTACCTGCTGGCTTCTCAATCTGCTGATCAGAGGGACCCACTTCTTCCAGGGAGAGGAGCTGCTTCTCAGCCAGGTCCGAGTCAGGGGTTGCTGGTAGTGGTTCCAAGTCATTTTCTTCCTTTGAGAAATTGTCGCCCATTGCCTTGCAAACGTAAATGGCACACAAAAAAGAGTACCATTGGCTTTTCTCTAATGCTTTAGAGCTTGCAGTAAGTAGTATCTTAACTCATGTGCAGTTACAATAATTTATGTTCTCCACAGCTCTGGGAGATCACAACATAACCAATAACCTCAGTTGTGAGGGACCATGGCAGTTAGAAGGAAAAGAAATGGCCTTGTCTTGACTGGTAGCACAGTGGATAAGGCACCAGCCTGTGAACCCAAAAGTCGCTGGTTCGATTCCCAGCCAGGGCACATAACAAGGTTGCAAGCGGGGCCTCAAGCCAGGTCTGTAGCTTCAGGCAGGTGAAGGGCAACTATACATTGATGCCTCTCTCCCTCTCTCCCTCTCTGCCACTTTCCCTTCCCCTCTCTCTACAAATAAATAAAATCTTTTGAAAATTTTTAAAGAAATGGCCTCAATGACTGGAACACTTGGCTTCAGGCTATTTCCAGACTGACACTCTCACAAACACAGGCAGTCTCCCTGTAAACAGGAGTGTGGTATACAGAAGATTTGGGGGACAGTAGTGCTCTAAGGATCCACAAGGTCTGTGAAAACAATGAAGAGCTTCTATCCAATGTAAGTGATCACATGTGAGCAAGTAGACACTTGCTGAGAGAGTAAATGTAAATGTGTTCAGAGAGGACAAAATATTGCTGGAATATGGTGTGGGGAGGTAAATATGGAGAAAGAGGATGAGTGATACCCAGAAAGACAGGCAGACACCAAGAAAGCTGTGCCAGATGTGACACACTATCCTACCCTGGCAGGGTCATAATGTGGAATCAGGGAGGTAGTTCCCACATCAATTCTGCGTGTGTTAGGTGGGTTGTGTTGTGATCAACAGCCTTAAATTACCTCTCATTGGGCACCGTCATTTAGGAAAATGTGAACAATAAATGTAAAACAAGGTAAGTGAAAGTAGTTTTAAAGCCTGTAAGCACTCTTTAAATGTTGAAATAATAAAATAACACAAATCTTATGATTTTTTTAAAGATTTTATTTCGTTATTTTTAGAAGGAGGGGAAGGGAGAGAGGCAGAGAGATATCAATGTATGGTTGCTTTTCACCTGCCTCCAGCCACAGACCTGACTGGGGACCTGGTTTGCAACCTTGTTATGTGCCCTGGCTGGGGAATCAAACCTGCGACCTTTGGGTTCGCAGGCCGGCACCTTATCCACTGTGCTACCAGCCAGGGCTGATTTGTTCTTTGACTTCTTTCATCAACAGCCTCCACACTGGCAACCCAACTCTCAGATCCCTCTTCCCTCTCAACTAGTTAAATCAGCAATTGTGGGATCACTTATTGTATAAACACACAGGTACCCATAATGCTCCCTGGGATGGGACTGAGGCTTCACAGATGCCTGAAGCACAGACAAGGCAAGAAGCAGCTCACAGCTGTGCGGAGCTCATAGGCTTAGTGGTTCCCCAGCCATGGACAGCGACCCTGTGACAGGGCAAAAGGGAACTGGTACTTCCTGTTGTGAGAGCCAGTGTCTGAATGTAAGGATCAGCATCACATGGAGGGGGAAGTACACCCCTATGGAGACAACCCAAAGTTCTTAAGCATGTGAAAATGTTCCTGAGTTTAGATATGGTTTGGAGTTTTGGATTAGACCACTCTTCCTGACACTGTGGTCACAAAGTATTTAGCATCTCTGTGCCACAGTATCCTCATCTTTGTAACAATAGTATCAGATATTACTTTTAATACCCTTATTTGCTTAAAATAACAGTAAAGTCATAAAACTTATTAAAATAAAGAAAGTTAGTAAAACAATAGCTAGGGACTATATCAAGTTAAAAGGGTCATGCACAGCTAAAGAAATCATCATCAAAATTGCTCATGGTTAAGCTATTGATGCTACATCAGGCATTATGCTGAGACCAGGAAAGGGAGACAGTGAGGGAAGAGTCTGTTTGGCTCATCTCCCACTCTTACCATATTCTCATCCTTCGGGTGTTTCTTTAGTTGCTTGTTGGAAGCCTCCTGAGGATTTTCATCTGAAAGGCAATGAAGCAGAATTGTCCTTTGTTGGTAAAAGTTCCCAAACTCCAGACAGACTCCTTAAGTATCAGGGATCAGGGAATTTTGCAGCAGATAGTATGAATCCAGTCACCATCAAGGCATTATTTGGGGACTAGCTTCTAAATTGTCTTTCTAGGGTTTATACATTTATTCATAAGATACATTTATGACTTTCTTCCTGATGGTTCATAAAACTTGGACTAAACTCCAGTAATGCCTCATCCTATTTCATGATATATTACCTATGTTTTTCCCCAAATATTAAATTAATTGGTTGGGAATTGGAACTTTATTCACTTAAAGATGCATGGCAACTGTAGACTTAAATGGGTGAATTTTATAGTATGTCAATTATACTCCAGTGAAGTTGTTAGGTGTTTGATGAACAAGGGATAATATAGTCCTGTGGTTATGGAGGGTTTCCAGGATAAAAACACTCCTAGAATAAAAAACATTGAGACCCTGGCTGGTGGTACAGTGGATAAGGTGCCAACCCGTGAACCCAGAGGTCACTGGTTCGATTCCCTAGCCAGGGCACATAACCAGGTTACAAGCCAGGTCTCCAGCTATGTCTGTAGCTGGAGGCAGGTGAAAGGCAACTATACATTGATGTCTCTCTCCCTCTCTGCCTCTCTCCCTTCTCCTCTTTCTAAAAATAATAAATAGTCTTAAAAAAAAAAAAAAACTTTGTAGATAGTTAAGCACCGAGTTTTCAGCCCCCCTGACAGCAATTTGGGAGCATGTGGAATATATCCTCTTGAGCTAGGAGTCATCGGTGTATTTGGAGATGGTGTGAACATTCTGACACTGTCTTCTTACACCTGCTATCAGAGCAGAAGAGCTAGTGAACACATCCGTCCCCTTTACAGTGAGTAAACACACTGCTCCCATGGGCTAAGATGTCTAGACTGTACCTCACTCATGTCTCTTCTTTGTTGTCTGCACTAACAAATGGGAAAGCTCAGTGTGTGTGTGGGATTGCTCTTTCAAACCCTCTCCCAAGCTCAGCAGTTTGAACCAGGATCACTTCCGAGAGAGGTTTAAGGTAAAACAAAGGGAAATAACCAAACATCATTACAGAATTCCTTAAGTACTTTGTCCTTTAAAACGTTGATCTGATAGCTATGCATTATTATGAAAGCAACACTGTAAATTTTTAGTTTTAGTAGATTTATACTTTAATTACCTCTTTATTAATTGTCCTCAGCACATTCATAGCAAAAATTATAACTTATTTTAAATATAGAAAGCATTAAAACCTACAGAAAATGAAATCTCAACAGTTGCACAACTGCATCAGGTGGCTCTCAGCTCCATTATTCAAAGTAGATCAAAACACTCTGAACAAATCACAGCTGACACCCTCACTGATTCTGTCACCCCTCCCCCTGTACTTCTCCACTCCAGAATTTGATGAGTTTTATTCTCATTCAGGTTCTTATACATATACTATTAATTTATTATCTATAAAAAATACTGTTATTTTGCATGTTTTATTAGGATTTTATATGAATGTCCTGTTACTGTACTAAATATTCTGCATCTAAGTTTCTTCACTCAGCAGTGATCCTTTCAGTAAAGAACCCCATGAGAATCTTTCCTGAGTAGCTGAACCCCACAACAGCCAGGCTCTAGGAGACAATTTCCAGGCCTCTCATTTTATTCACCCTGATTCAAGGGATTCTGTACTTTATCAGAATCATGCTCAGGAGGTTTTGTGGTTTGTTTCTTAGGGCGCATGCAATGTGGGAGTTTGGCCATAAGACCTAGGAGAAGGAAAACAGTTTTTCCTTAAAAGACAGCCTGAGACAAGTGTGGATGTTGGGGGTGCATCAGGGACAATACAGGTCATCAGCTGTGGGGGATGCAAACAAGGGTAGTCAGAGTGAATAAACCATGTAGGATCCAATTCTGAGCATCTCCATGGCCACTCCTGGTCCTGAGCTCTGTTCAAGGCTCAACAGAGCAGAAGGTTCCAAAGTTGCCCATGGATTTCTCCCTGCACAAAAGGCAAGAGGGAGACACTGGCTGCAGCCAAAGAAGAAGCCATGCTATGTAAAGAGAAAGAGGGAGGGTCTTGTGTTCCCAGGCCTGTGTGTACCCAGAACTTCCTGTTACCTAGACCACTCATGGTGTCGTAGTCTCTCTTCATGCACACATAGGTGGTTTTCTCTGAGTTAGGCAGCTTTGTCAACTCTTCCCCAGAGATGCATTTGCAAATATCCAAGGAAGTCTAGGAAACAAAGAAAAATGAATTTTGGCAGTATCTGAGGTAAAAATATCTGGTATTTAGCCTGGCCTTTTCCTTCACTGCAGGATGTCTGTATAGGACCTGTATGTAACCTAAGCTGATAATTCTTCCTGGTTGACATCACCACAAACTAAGAGAACAAGGGTGACATTCCATAGCCTCTCCCCTGGCATGCTGCAGGTACTTCATATGGGAGGTGGGCTCTTCTCTCATCTTCCAGAATGGAAAATGTCACCAAATGCAGGGTATGGTCACAGGACTTCTTGTCTCCAGGGCTGCCGGGCAAGTTCTGACTGTGGGTGGGAAGCTCCTGAAGCTCTGGGTCTCCACCCCAACACCCCATTCCCTGTCCTCACTGCCTCTAACTTCATGTCCTCAGAAGTCTAGTCACCCTACTGTGTCCCCAGGCCACCACTTTTCTCCTCTGGATCACCTCACCTTGCATTTCTCTTCTGAATTCTGGGAATCCTCCATGAGGTTCTTTTCCAAGGAGCTTCCTCTGTTCATGGCTCTTGGAATGTTCTGATCTTGAAGGGACACAGCCTGTATCTCACCCAACAGGTTATGAAGGAAACCCTAAGGCAAAGGCAAACTCAAGAATGCTTCCTGGAATTAAGTTACTGCTCTTCTCCATCCTTTGCTTACTTGTCCTGGAGGAAGGGCATGGGGAGATCAGATGAAAAAAGGGCCTGGAGGTCTATGGGAGAAGTATTGATTAGGGGGGATAGGTTTCCTGTGGGCATGATCAAAGCAGCCTTGAATCTTTGAGAAGTTATGGTTACTGTTGTTAGTAGTTTGCCTGGAGTTTGGTTTCTCCTGAAGGAAGACTATAAAGACCTTCAGTGTTAAAGCAGTGAATTTAAGGTGCAGTTTTACTGCGGGTGGTGTTTTAAGGTAAAGGATAGTGGAGGTGAGTCCAAGGTAGGTTACAGTTTGGGGTTTTAGGGAAAGGAACGTTTCTTTTCTTTTAAAAAGAAATGAGGATCAAGGGGGTTGGGGCGGGTGGGAGTGGCGGGTGCTGGTGTGGTGGGCGGGGCGGTGGAGAAGGAGGGGTCAGGAATAGGGAGAACTAATTGAATAATAATAAGTAATAAATTACGAATTGATGATTGCTAATGAGTGGAGTTAGAGGTTATTACAAAGTTATTTGAAAATTATTTGTGCAAAGAGCTGAAATCTTCGAGATTGCCAAATCGAGAGCATAGGGCATCTCTCAGGGAAAGGACATTTCTGGGTTGCTCAAGCCAAGAAGATTGTTGCTAATTCGCAGAGGAAACAATTTAGGAGTTCTTTAGGAAGCGGTTATTATTTCTAGTTGAGGAAATCTTCGGGCGTCTGGCTAATTTGGGGATTTCTCAGGCTGAAGGGAATCTTGCTAGCTTCAGCAACACTTATAGTGTCTTTCCCTGATTGGGATCACACAGAGAGGCTTTAAGATATTTCTTAATCCTGAATATCTTTAAAATAAATATTTTTCTTTATTTATTTTTAGAGAGAGGGGAAGGAAGGGAAAAGAGAAGAGAAACATTGATGAGAGGGGGGCGGGGAAGAGAGAGGGAGAGAGAGAGGGAAAGGGGGGTGGGGAGAGAGAGATGGATGTTTTGCATCTCCCATGCGCGCTTACCCACAACCCCCCAAGCTTGTGACTGAGTCACTGAGCCACCGGGGCCAGAACTTACTTCTAACGATCTTGAGGAGGTCGAGAGGCACAACAAAGACCAAACCACTGGATCTGCCTGCAGAGTCCCCCGCTTTTTTGCTGCCCCACCTTAACCTGTCGATAGCGGTCCTAAGGGAGAACCTACCTCAGAGGTGAAGCGGTGGTGAAGTGACGGTGAAGGTAGCTCACTTCTGAGATTAAAGTCCACACCTTCGACCAATCAGAACAGTTAAAGGGAATCTGATCTGGCCAATGGGAGGTCAGGGACGTAGGCAGGGGTGAGGCAAGTATGGTCTATCAATCCAGGTTCCAGGGGCAGGAACCTCATCTGAAAGTGGGTGGAGACTGATTTTCCACCTGGAAGCGGAATTGCTGTCTTGTGGAACTGCCCAATCGAGTTTGCGTAGGCTCAGACGTTCCTTTCTATTCAGTTTACAACTACCTACCATCTGCTGTGTATTTATTGTTTAGTTTTTTAAAATGGGATATATGAGACTGGCTGCTACCTGGAGTCCTTCTCATCAGTCTCTAGCTTTCTCAGATATTGGGTTTTTCCCAGGACCTCCTAGAACCAGATCCTTTCCAGTAAAGGAAGAATTTTAAACTGTGTTTTTTTTTTTTTAAATCAGCATTCGTTATGTGCTCTTTTAACATGTTTTTTTCCCTAGACGTTTAAATAACCAGAAATATGATTTGTCCCTCAATGCTGATGTCTACAACACTGGTATTAAAATGAGTATCCGCCCTGGTTGGTGGCGCAGTGGATAAGGTGCCGGTCTGGGAACCCAAAAGTAGTTGGTTGGATTCCCAGCCAGGGCACATAATCAGGTTGCAAGCCAGGTCTCCAGTCAGCTCGGTAGCTGGAGGCAGGTGAAAGGCAACCATACATTGGAGTTTCTCTCTGTCTCTGCCTCTCTCCCTTCCCCTCTCTCTGGAAATAATAAATTGTTTAAAATGAAATGAGTATCCATATAATTAGGGCTTGCTGTGTTCTCAGAGGGCTCAGGAGTCACTTTCTTTGGGATGTTCCTTCTACCCCAACCCACAGTGACACAGATGGGTCCCCTATGCTCCTGGGGTTTGCATGCACAGCCTTGATCTCTCTACATTGCTTATCTCAGAAGGATAGAAGGCTCTCTTAGCTGACCCTTGTGCTTAGCATAACTACCTTTTTGTGCATATCATTTTATTTCACAACCTCCCCTTGATCTGAGTACTGCTATCATCTCTGTTGTGCAGATCCTGAGACTGAGGCTCAGAGAGTTAAGCAATCTGATTAAGGTCACAAAATCAGCAAAAACAAAACTTCAGTTCACTCCAAAGGTGAATTAACTCCAAAGTCTATGCTTTTTATTTTTTTTCTTTTATTTATATTGCCTCTAATAGTTTTTTTCATCAGTTTATTCTTGTTGTGTTACAATTTTCATTCCACCCCCATTCCTCTCCCTGCCCCCGCAATCAATCCCCACCCCCTTGTCCATGTCCAAGGGTCTTTCACATTAGGTCCTCATGTAAATCTTACTCTTTCTCTCCCCCGATCTCTTTGTCTCCCCTCCCCCTGCCCTCTAGTCACCGTCATTCTGCTCCTTTTTTGTTTCATGTCTCTGGTTTCATTCTGTTCATCTGTTTGTTTTATTCACTAGTCTCCTGAATTAGGTGAGATAATACGGTATTTGTCTCTTACAGCCTGGCTTATTTCACTAAGCATAATACTCTCCAGTTCCAATCATGCTATCACAAAAGGTTGGAGTTCCTTCTTTCTTTCTGTTGTGTAGTATTCCATTGTGTAAATGTACCTCAGTTTTTTTTATCCATTCATACACATAGGCATTTAGTCTGTTCCAACACTTGGCCATCATGAATTGCACTGCCATGAACATAGGAGTTCATAGATTCTAATGAATTGGTGTTTCAGGGTTCTTCAGGTATAATCCTAGCAGTGAAATTGCTGGGTAAAAACGCAGTTCCGCCCTGGCTGGTAGCACAGTGGATAAGGCGCCGGCCTGTGAACCCAAAGGTCGCAGGTTCAATTCCCCAGCCAGGGCACATACCAGGTTGCAAACCAGGTCTCCAGTCAGGTCTGTGGCCGGAGGCTGGTGAAAGGCAACCATACATTGATGTCTCTCTCTCTCCCTCTCTGCCTCCCTCCCTTCCCCTCTTTCTAAAAAATAATGAAGTAAAATCTTTAAAAAAAAAAAAAAACGCAGTTCCATTTTCAGTTTTTTGAGGAAATTCCATTCTGTTTTCCATAGTGGCTCCACCAGTCTGCATTCCCACCAACAGTGCACTAGTGTTCCCCTTTCTCCACATCCTCACTAGCACTTGTTTGTTGATTTGTTAATGAAGGCCATTCTGTAGGGTGTGAGGTGGTATCTTGTTGTGGTTTTCATTTGCATCTCTGATGGCTAGTGATGTTGAGCACCCTTTCATATGCCTACAAGCCTTTGTCCTCCTCAGGGAAGTGTCTATTTAGGTCCTTTGCCCATTTTTTGATCAGGTTGTCTGTCTCCCTGGTGTTGAGTTGTGTAAGTTCTTTATATAGATATTTTGAAGATAAAACCCTTGTCTGAGATATCATTAGCAAATGTTTTCCCATAAAGAAGCTTCCCTTTTTGCTAAAGTTTTCTTTAGCTGAGCAGAAACTTATTATTTTGCTGTAGCTCCATTTGTTTATTTATTCCTTTATTTCCTTTGTCCTTGGAGAAGTATCAGTGAAAATACTGCTGTGCAGGATACCTGAAATTTTTCTTCCTCTGTTTTCTTGTAGGAATTTCATGGTGACATGGCTTATGTTTAAGTCTTTTATTAATCTTGAGTGTTTATTCTGGTCCATGATCTAAGTTTGTGGTCTATTTTCATTTCTTGCATGCTGCTCTCTAATTCTCCCAACACCACTTGTTGAAGAGGCTATAGTCACTCCATTTTATGCTCCTTACACCTTTGTCAAAAATTAGTTGACCATAGAAATCTGACTTTATTTCTGGGATCTCTATTCTGTTATATTGATCTATATGTCTATTCTTGTGCTAGTACCAGACTGTTTTGATTACAGTGGACTCACAGTATAGTTTGACACCTGGTATTGTGATTCCTCCTACTTTGTTCTTCTGTCTCAAGACTGCTTCGGCTATTCATGGCCATTTTTGGATCCATATAAATTTTTGAAGTATTTTTTTCTAGATCCATGAAATGTGTCATTGGTATTTTTTTCATTTTTTTTTATTGTTGTTGTATTACATCCATCCCTTTTTGCTCCCCTCCGTCCCCCTCCCCACCCACCCATCCCCCCCAAAGTCAATCCCACCTGTTGTCCATGTCCATGGTTCCTTTATACTAGGTTCTTGTCTAAGCTGCTCCCCTTCCTTGCCTCTGCCTCCCTCCTCCCCCCAACCCCTTTCCCCCTGACCACTGAAGGCCTATTCACTGTATTCATATATTTGGTTCTGTTTTGCTTGTTGTTAGTTTTGTTCATTATTGTCCTGTAATGGGTGATTTTAATTTGGATTGCATTGAGTCTATAAATTGTTTTGGGTAGTATGGACATTTTAATGATGTTAATTCTTCCCATCCATGAACACAATACATACTTCCATATATTTGTATCTTCCTTAATTTCTTTCTTCAGTGTTCTTTAGTTTTCCAAGTGCAGATGTTTTACCTCCTTGATTAAGTTTATTCTTAAGTACTATATTTTTCTTGTTGCTATAGTAAATGGGATTTGTTTTCCAGCTTCTATCATTGATGTTTCATTGTTGGTACACAAAAATGCCTTTGATTTCTAAATATTGATTTTATATCCAGCTATTTTGCTAAATTTGCCTATTAGGTCAGGGAGTTTTTTGGTTTTTTGTTTTTTGTGGCATCTATAGGGTTTTCTATGTACACTATCATGTCACCTGAAAATAATGAAAGTTTTACTCCCTCCTTTCCAATTTGGATGCCTTAGATTCCTTTTTCATGTCTGATTTTATGGCTAGAACTTCGAAAACAACGTTGAATAGAAGTGGAGAGAGTAGACAGCCTTGTCTTATTCCTGATCTTAGAGGAAAGCTTTTGGTTTTTGCCCATTGATTATGATGTTGGTTGCAGGTTTCTCATATATGGCCTTTATTTTGTTGAGGTATGCCCCCTTTGCTGAGCATTTTTATCATAAATGGGTACTGTACTTTATCAAATGCTTTTTCAGCATTCATTGATATGATCATATGATTTCTGTCATTCATTTTGTTTATGTGGTGTATTAAGTTTATTAATTTGCGAATGTTGTACCATCCTTGAATCCCTGAAAAGAATCCCACTTGATCATTGTGTATGGCCTTTTTTTTTTTTAATTTTCAAAATATTTTATTTATTACTTTTTAGAAAGAGGGGTAGGGAGAGAGGGAGAGAGACATCAATGTATGGTTGCCCCTCACCCGCCTCCAGCTACTGGATCTGGCTGGAGACCTGGCTTGAAACCTGGTTATGTGGCCTGGCTAAGGAATCGAACCAGCAACCTTTGGGTTTGCAGACTGGCGCCTTTTCCACTGCGCCACCAGCCTGGGCTGATCTTTTTAATGTATTGCTGGATCCAGTTTGCCAATATTTTGTTGAGAATTTTAGCATCTAAGCTCATCAGAGATACATGCCTGTAGTTTTCTTTCTTGGTTGTGTCTTGACCTGGTTTTGCAATTAGGATAATACTGGTCTCATAGAAAGAATTTGGGATTCTTCCCTCTTCTTGGATTTTTGGAATAGGTTGAGAAGGGTAGGAGTTATTTCTTCCCTAAATATTTGGTAAAATTTGCCTGTGTGGCCATCTGGTCCAGGGCTTTTGTGCACTGGGAGTTTTTGATTACTGCTTCAATTTCACTAGTTGTTATTGGTGTATTCAGGCTTTCTGTTTCTTCTTGATTCCATCTTGGAAGATTATACATTTCCAGAAATTTGTCCATCACCAAGGTTGTCAAATTTCTTGTCATATGGTTGTTTGTAGGAATTTCTTATAATCTTTTGTATTCCTGTGGTATCAGTTGTGATTTCTTCTCTGTCATTTCTGAATTTTTTTTTTTAATCAGACTCTTTTTTCCTTGATGATTCTGGTTAAAGCTTGTCAGTTTTGTTTATCTTTTCAAAGAACCAGCTCTTGGAATTACTGAACCTTTGAATTGTTCTCTGTGTCATTCAATTCTGCTCTGATCGTGATTATTTCCTTCCTCTTACTTGCTCTGGGCTTTGTTTGTTGTTGATTCTCTAGTTCTTGTAACGTTATGGTTAGGTTGTTTGTATGAGCTTCTTCTAATCTTTTTAGGTAGGCCTGTATTGCTATGAACTTCCCTCTGAGGACTGCATTCTCTGTTGTGTATTCATTTTCATTTGTTTCCAGAAATGTTTTTTTCTATTGAGGTATTTTATTTGCACATATGTATTACATCCCTAGGAAAAGAGTCTAAGGATTTTCCTTCCTGTGTGCTTTTGTCTTGCTTCTTCATGGTCCATAATGCCTACTGAGTTTGGATGGAAGCAGATTGTTCTGTTATTTTTCTAGATCTTTGTTTTTGTTTGTTTGTTTTTAGACCTTTGATTTGCACATCAAGTATGGGGCTGATTACTCCACACTTGTTCAATCTGCCTGTGAAGTTCACAACAATTTTTCCAGCTCTGTGGTCATCAATAATTTCAAACTCCCCAATGTAACCATACTTGATCATCACAGTCAGAAACTGGATGTTGACTTTGGAGCTCAGCCTAACAAGAACCCTGCATTTGCCTCTCTTTTCAACATTGCTGATACTCTTGAGAGCATCAGCCAGGACATTCATGCGTACCATTATGGTGGCATGGAAAGATGGCAGAGTTTTTCCAGGAACTTTTTGATTTCTTCTTTGATCTCATTGTTAACCCATTCATTACTTAATAGTATGTTATCCAGTCTCCATGAATTAGAATGTTTTTAGTTTTGTTTTTTTTTTTTTCCTTGAGGTTGGCTTCTAGTTTCAAGCCATTGTGATCTGAGAAGATGCTTGGTATGATTTCAATTTTCTTGAATTTGTGAAGACTTGTCTTGTGTCCTACCATATGGTCTATCTTTGAGACTGTTTCATGTGCATTTGAAAAGAATGTGTACTTTTGCTTCTTTGGAATGAAAAGTTTTGTATATATCAGTTAAGCTCATTTCATCTAGAGTATTACTCAATGCCACAATATCCTTGGTATATATATTTTTTGCTTGGAAGATCTGTCCATTGTTGACAATGGGGTATTAAAACCCCCTACTATTAGCGTGTTGCTATCCATATCCTACTTGAAGTCCTTCAAGATTTTTCTTATATATTTGGGTACTCCTATATTCGGTGCATATACATTTACAAGAGCTATATCTACTTGATGGATTGTTCCCTTAAGAATTATGAAATGTCTTTGTCTCTTTATGGTCTTCATTGTAAAATCTATTTTGTCTCATATACGTATTGTCCCCCAGACTTTATTTCGTGTCCATTAGCTTGAAATATATTTTTTCATGCCTTCACTTTTAGTCTGTGTCGATCTTTTGTTCTGGGGTGGGTCATGTTTTCTTAACCATTCACCTACCCTATGTCTTTTGATTCGTGCATTTAATCCACTTATGTTTAAGGTTATTATTGACATGTACTTATTCATGGACATTTTCCCCCTTTGTACCTGTGTTCCTCTCTCTGTTTCTTCATCTTTTTTTTTAAGAAAGTATTTCTCCTTGTCTTTTTTCTTTAAAAAAAAAAAAGATTTTTATTAATTTCAGAGAGAAGGGCAGGGATGGAGGAAGAAAGGGAAAGAAGCATCAATGTATGGTCACCTTTGACCTGCCTCCAGCTAAGGACCTGGCTAGAGACCTGGCTTGCAACCTACTTATGTGCCCTGACTGGGGAATCAAACCAACAACCTTTGAAAAAGGCCAGCTCCAATCCACTGAGCCACACCAGCCAGGGCTGTTTCTTCATCTTTATAAAGCAGACTCTTTAGCATCTCTTGCAATGCTGATTTGGTGGAGATGTATTCTTTTAACCCTCTTTTGTCTGGGAAATTCCTTATTTCACCTTTCATTTTGAATGAGAGCTTTGCTGGGGAGAGTAGTCTTAGTTGCAGGCCTTTGTTTTTCATCATGTGTAATATTTTTTGCCATTCCCTTCTGGCTTGTAGTGTTTTTGTTCAGAAATCATTTGATGACCTTATCAGAGCCCCCTTGTATGTTATTAGCTGTTTCTCTTTTGCTGCTTTTAGGATTTGCTCCTTGTCTTTGAAATTTGCCGTTTTAATTATGATGTGTTTGGGAGTGGGCTTATTTGGGTTCATCTTCATTGGGACTTCCTATGCTTCCTGAACATGAGTCACATTTTTGCTCATCAGGTTAGGGAAGCTTTCTGTCATTTCCTTTTCAGACTGGTTTTCTATCCCTTGCTTCTCTTCTTCTCCTTCTGGTGTGCCTATGATATGGATATTATTGTATTTCATATTGTCCTGTAGCTCTCTTAAAACCTCTTCATTCTTCTTCAGTCTTTTTTCATTTTGTTGCACTGCCTAGGAATTTTTTCTATGGTTGTCCTTTAGCTCACTGATCTGATTCTCTGCTTCCTCTAACCTAGTTTTGGTTCCTTTTACTGTATTCTTCAATTTGAAAATTGTATCCTTTATTTCCTCCTGTCTCTTATTGATAGTTTCTGTTTCCTTTTTAATGCTGGTGTGGTTCCCAGTAAGTTCCTTGTTGCTTCCCTGGAGTTCTTCATTGTTCCCTTAGAGTTGTTTGTAGTTTTCCTTGAGCTTGCTGAGCTCATTTTCTCTATCATTATTATTTTGAATTCTGTATCTGATAGTTTGCTTGTTTCTATTTCATTTAGCAGTCTTTCTGGGGAACCCTCCCTCTTTTTTTGGTGATGGACTGTTTCTTTTTCTTCCCAATTTTAGGTGACTGTTCTTGTTTGTTTCTGCTTCTTAGATTGAGCTTTTTTTGAGTTCCTGCCTTTGTGATGTGACCTCCTGTCAGTAGAGGTGCACTTTCTTTACTTCCTGAGTTCACCTCTGGTAATGTCAGATCATAGCCTGGGCCTTGTCAGCCTGTGGGAGCTGACCAGATATCTACTGTCTTTGTCTGTGTCCTTCAGTTTTTAATCTAATTAATCTGTGATTAGCTGTCAGGTGTAGGTACAGATGAATCCGGTGTTAATCCAATCAAACTGTGAGGTCAGTGGTTGGGTTTAGGCATCACTGCATTTGGCAAATAATTTAGTTTTAGTCCAATCAATCTGTGAGCAACCACCAGGCTCAAGCACAGCTAGGCAGAGCAAATTAATTTCAATGGGCAGAACTATGAAGTCCCCTCAGGCAGACACAGCTTGGCTTAGTGTAGTCTGCCAGCCTCTTTTTGATGACGCGGCCTCTTCTGTTCTGTCTGGGGTTATAAGGCTTCTCTCCAGCTCATGTTGTATTGGTTATTCCAGATGGTTTCTACCCAATTAACTTGTAATTCCAGATTGGCCCTTTTAGGAGATTGGTGTAGCTCCACTTTCTCTCCTGCCAGCTTGGTTCCTTTCTTATTTATTTTAAAATTCTGTCTTTATTTTTAACCTTTGGCTGGGCTTGGAGATTCCCAGGTAAAGCCAAGCTATGAATCTGGGCTGGCTGCTGCTAGTGCCAGGGCTGGGGCTCACTGAGGCCAGCTGTTGCTTGTTGATAGGATATAGGAAGTTGTGAAGTATGAGCCAAGACCAGCCATTCATATGGAAAAGCAGCTTGGGTGGGCCCATAAGTTAGATTGGGCAGAGTCTCTGCGGATCTCCAAGGCAGGTGAAACAGTGTCAGCCAGGTTGATGGAGTCTCAGATATGGCACCAGCTTGCTGGCTGTGTAGGGGGAGGGTTTAGAAAAAGGATAATAGCCTCTGCCATACACTTAAGTTTCTTCCTATATGCCACTGGTGCCTTTCAAGTGGCTATCATGGTGCTGGAACTCAGGAGTGAGTCTGAGTAGGTGAGTCCATGTGTGGGTTAAGAGAAACTTCTTGAGGCTCCATAATTTTCTTCCACTCACTCAACCCCTGCTGGGTTTTGCAGCCAGAAGTTGTGAGGACTTATCTTTCTGGCACTAGAGCCCTGGACTGGGGGGCCAGGTGTGGGCTGGGACACCTTGTTCCTGAGGTATCCCTCCCAAATTTTCATCCACCAGAAGTTGGTGAGGAACCAGTCTATTCAGCATCTGTGCCCCTCCTACCAGTCTGGATAGATGTGGTTTCTTTAATTCTGTAGCTGTCAGCTCCATTCAACTTAATTTCTGACAGTTCTGAGTAATTGTTCTATATTTTAGCCGTAATTTTGATGTAGTTGTTGAAGAGGCAAGCCACGTCTACATATGTTGCTATCATCACTGAAAGTCTCATATTTTTGTTTTTTTTTTTTAAGATTTTATTTATTATTTTGAAGAAAGGAAGAAAGAGAGGGAGAGAAACATTGATGTGCATATCAGATGCTCCTCATTTGCCCCCAACTGGGGACCTGGCCTGCAACCCAGGCATGTGCCTTGACTGGGAATTAATTCCCAGTTTGGTTCCCAGGCTGGCACTCAACCCCCCGAGCCACGCAAACCATTTTAATTTTAGCCATTTCAGTGGTGTGAGGTGGTATCCCACTGTGGTTTTTATTTATACTTTCATAATAACTAATCCTGTTGAGCATCTTGTGCTTATTTTCCATCTATATCATCTTGGTTGATGTATTTTTTAAAATATTTTGCCCAAGGGAAATAAAGAAATTTTAAAATGGGACTACATCAAAATAAAAACTTTCTGCTCAGCTAAAGAAAACATCAGCAAAATGGAAAGGAAAACATCCATATGGGAATCATTTGCTAATGATACCTCAGACAAGGGTTTGATCTCCAAAATATATAAAGAACTTATACAACTCAACACCAGGAAGATAGACAACCCAATTTAAAAAATGGACAAAGGACCTGAACAGACACTTCTCTGAGGAGGACATACAAAAGGCCCATAGGTATATGAAAGAATGCTCAACATCACTAGCCATCAGAGAGATGCAAATTAAAGCCACAATGAGATACTACCTCACACCTGTCAGAATGGCCATCATTAACAAATCAACAAACAGGTGCTGGCTAGGATGTGGAGAAAAGTGAACCCTGGTGCATTGTTGGGAATGCAGGCTGGTGCAGCCACTATGGAAAATAGTATGGAATTTCCTCAAAAAATTAAAAATGGAACTGCCTTTTGATCCAATGCTTCTATTGCTTGGACTATACCTTAAGAATATTGAAATACCAATTCAGAAGAACCTGTGTACCCCTATATCCATCGAAGCACTATTCACAATAGCCAAATACTGGAAACATTCATTTATCCATGAATGGATAAATGGGTTAAAAAATGGTGGTACACCCTGGCTGGTGGCACAGTGGATAGGGTGCCAGCCTGTGAGCCCAAAGGTCACTGGTTCGATTCCGAGCCAGGGCACATACCCGGGTTGCAAGCCATGTCTGTAGCTGGAGGCAGGTGAAAAGCAACCATACATCAATGTCTCTTTTCCTCTCTGCCTCTCTCCATTCCCCTCTCTCTGAAAATAATGAATAAAATATTTTTTAAAAACAGTGGTACATTTACACAATGGAACACTACACAGCAGAAAGAAAGAAGGAACTCCTACCTTTTGCAACAACATGGATTGAACTGGAGAGTATTATGTTTAGTGAAATAAGACAGGTGGCAAAAGACAAATACCAAATGATCTCACCTTATACAGGAAACTAATGAACAAAACCAACCAATGAGCAAAATAGAACCAGAGGCACAGTAACTAGAGGGGAGAAGGGAGGGGAAGAATTTAATCAAGGAACTAATATAAACAACCCACAGACATGGACAACAAAGTAAGAACTGACTGGGAGAAGGTATGGAGTGGGTGGGGCTATGGGGAGCAATGGGGGGCAGAAATGGGACCACTGCAATACAACAATAAGTTAATATAAATATTTTGCCACTTTTATACTGGACAATTTGAGTTGAAAGTGTTCTTTCTGTTATAGAGATAAGGCCCCTATTGGATATATATTTTGCAAAATTTTCTCCCAGATTTGCCTCTTATTTGATTAACAGAAAAGCAAAAGTTTTTCATTAATAAGCCCATGCTTTTTGAGTTAGGGTTAAGAAATTTTTACAAAATTCAAGGTCACTAAGATTTTATCCTATGCTTGCTTCTTGTCCTTTTAAAATATTAGCCCTTATCTTTAGTTTTGTGGTCCATTTTGGTTTAATTTTGTATATGGTCTTAGGAAAGGGGTCTGGTTCATATGGATGTCCATTTGTTCCAGAACCATTTGTTGAAAAAGATTATCCATTCTCCATTGAACTGCCTTGTCACCTCTGTAAAAAAATACGTTAGTCGGGTTATTTCTGGAAGTACTTCAATTCTGTTTTTGTTTGTCAGTCTTAATAGCAGTACCTCTACCGGCACTGCTGCAGCTTCTCTATTGTTGTAGCATTACTGATTACCATAGCTTCATAATAAGTCTTGAAGTCAGACAGTATAAATCCTCCCGTTTTACTTACCTTTCCACACTTGTATTGACTATTCTAGGTCTTTTGAATTTTCAGATGAATTTTAGAATCAGCTTATTGGTTAATATAAAAGGCCTGCTTGGGTTTTAATTGGGGTTGAATTTGGAAAGAATTGACATTTAAATTGGGTACATTTCTCCATGTATTTAGGTCTTATTTAATTTCTTTCAAATGTGTCTTATAGTTTTCTAGTGTACAGATTTTACACATATTTTGTCAAACTTATCCCTAAATATTTCACATTTCTATTTTATAGATTGTATTATTTACTTTTAAACTTCAATTTCCAACAATTATTTGCTAGTATGTAGAAATACAATGGGCTTTTGTAGATTAATCTTGCATGCCATAACATTGCTAAACTCAGTTATTGATATGATCATATGATTGTTATCCTTCATTTTGTTTATGTGGTGTAGCGTGTTAATTGATTTGTAGATATTATATGAACCTTGCATCTCCAGAATATATCCTATGTGATTATGGAGTGTGATCTTTTTTATTTATTGCTTGATCCAGTTTTCTAATATTTTGTTTAGGATTATAGCACCTAGGCCCTGACTGGTGGCTCAGTGGATAGGCACTGGCCTGCTAACCCAAAGGTCACTGGTTCGGTTCCCTGCCAGGGCATATAACCAGGTTACAAGCCAGGTCTCCAGCCAGTTCCTAGCTGGAAACAGGTGAAAGGCAACCATACATCGATGTTTCTCTCCCTCTCTGCCTCTTTCCCTTCCTCTCTGGAAATAATAAATAAAATTTAAAGGATTATAGCATCTATGTTCATCAGGGATATTGGCTTATAATTTTCTTTCTTTACAGTGTCTTTACTTGGCTTTAGAATTAGGATAATTCAGGCCTCATAAAATGATCTTGGGAGTCTTCCCTCTTAAAAATTTTGCAATAGTTTAAGAAGGGTATGTGTTAGTTCTTCTCTGAACATTTGGTAAAATTCACTTGTGAAGCCATCCAGTCAAGGTCTTTTTTTGCCTGGGAGTTTTATTTATTACTGCTCCAATTTCACTAGTTGTAATCTGTGTATTCAGATTCTCTGATTCTTCCTGAATTACTTTTGGAAGATTGTATGTTTCTAGGAATTTATCCATTACTTCCAGATTATCCAATTTGTTGTTATATAAAGATTCATATTTTTTTTACAATCCTTTGTATTTCTGTTACTTCTTCTCTTTCATTTCTGGTTGATTTATTTGGGTCTGCTCTTTTCTTGGTGATTCTGGTTAAAGGTTCATCAATCTCTTTTATCTTTTCAAAGGACCAACTGTTGGTTTCATTGATGTTTTGTATTGTTTTAAGACTCTATTTTGTTTATTTCTGTTCTGGTTTTTATTACAATAATTCCCTCCTTCTACTCACTTTGGGATTTGTTTTTGCTCTTTTTTCAAGTTCCTTTAAGTGTAAAATTAGATTGTTTATTTGAGATTTTTCTTATTTCTTGAGATAAGTCTATAATGCTATGAATTTCCCTCTTAGAATTGCTTTCCCTGTGTTCCATAGATTTTGGGTTGTTGTGTTCTCATTTTCATTTGTTTCAAGGTAACTTTTGATTTCTCCTTTGATCTTACTGTTAACCCATTTATTGTTTAGTAACATGTAGTTTATCCTCCATGTCTTTGTGTGGTTTTCAGTTATTTTCTTGTTATTGATTTCTAGTTTCACACCATTATGGTCAGATAATATGCTTGATATGATTTCAATCTTTTTAAGTTTATTTATACTTCTTTGTGTCCTAACATGATCTATCCTATAAAATGTTCCATATGCACTTGAAAAGAGTGTGCATTCTGATGTTTTGGGGTTAAATGCTCTAAAAATATTGATTAAATCCTTTTGATTTCGTGTGTTAAGGTCATCATTTCCTTGTTGATTTTCTTTCTGGAAGATCTGTCCATTGATGTCAATAGGGCCTTAAAATCCCCTACTATGACTGTATTGTCAATCTCTCCCTTTATGCCCATCAAGATTTGGCTTACATTTTAGGTGCTCTATGTTGTATGCATAAATGTTTATAGGGGTTATACCTTCTTGTTGGAATGCTTTTTTATCACTATGTAATATCTTTCTTTGTCTCTTACTATAACCTTTGTTTTAATGCCCATTTTGTCAGACATAAATATTGCTATGCAGCTTTCTTTTCCATTTGCATGAAATATCTTTTTCTATCCCTTTACTTTTAGTCTGTGTGTATCTTGTTCTAAGGTGAGTTTTGTTTTCTTACTCATTCAGCTACACTATGTCTTTTGAGTTGAGCACTAAGTCATTTACATTTGAAGTGATTATTGATAGGTTTATATTCATTCCTGTTTCATTCTTTTGACTATATTCCTGTCTTCTCCTTCTCCTCCTCCTTCTTCAAGCAGGCCCTTTACCATTTCTTGTAATACTGCTTTGGTGGTGACAAACTCTTGTAGCTTCTTTTTGTCTAAGAAACTATTTTTCCTTCAGTTTTAAATTATAGCTTTGCTGAGTAAAATAGTCTTGGTTGTAGGCCCTTGCTTTCCAACACTGTCCATTCTGGCCTGAAATGTTTCTGTTGAGCAATCAGCTGACAGTCTTATGGGAGCTCCCTTGTAGGTAACTAACTGTATTTCTCTTATGGCAAAGCTTCTCTCTTTGTCTTTAACCTCTGGCATTTTAATCATGATGTGTCTTTGGATCCATCTTACTTGGGACTCTCTGTGCTTCCCTAACTTGTGTGCCTTTTTCCTTCACCAAGTAAAGGAAGTTTTCGGTCATTATTTCTTCAAATATGTTCTTGATCCTTTGCTTTCTCCCTCCTTTTCCTGGTACCCATGTGATGTAGATGTTGTTATGCTTCATGTTGTTCCAAGGTCCCGTAAACTATCCTCATTTTTAAAAATTATTTTTTATTTTTGCTGCTGTTATTGGGTGGTTTTTTCCTACCCTATCTTCCAAATCTGATTTGATCCTCTGCTGCAACCAACCTACTGTTTATTCCTTCTAGTGTTTTTCATTTCAGATATTATATGCTACATTTCTAACAGGTCCTCTTTTATGGTTTCTATGTCTTTTTTCATGTTGTTAAGAATCATTGTAATCATTATTTTGAACTCTGTATCTTATAAATTGCTTATCTTCATTTCATTTAGCTCTTTTGTGAAGATTTTGCTTATTCTTTCATTTGGGACCTGTTTCTTTGTCTCCTCTTTTTGGATGCCTCTTCGTGTTTGTTACTATATGTTAGATAGATCTGCTTTGACTCCCAGGCTTCATGAAGTGTTCTTATGTAGTAGGTGTCCTGTGGCATTCAGTGGTACGTTCTTCTTGATCACCTGAACTGGTGCTCCAAGAATTTCCCTGTGTGAGTTATGTGAGTACTCCTGTTTTAACTGAGTCTTGACTGCTATTGGCCCATTCATGCATGAGGTTGACCCTCAGTCTGGCTGACTGTTAGGTTCAACCCTAAACATGGCTTGTGGTCTTCTATGCAGGTGCTGACCACATGAAGCAGAATTCACCTCAGCAGGTTTTGGTGCCTGCCACATTCTCCTTTTGGATATGCCACTTGCGAAGCAATTGGATCCTGATCTGATTTTGTCTAAAGCTAGCCACTGGGTGCATAGGTTCTGGGCCTCTTGAGAGGGTCTCTGTTGCAGAACAATGTAAGACATGGCCTGTGACTGGCCCTTGGCAACCTGTTTGGAGTTACAAGCAATCCAGTTTGTGGCTGCCTCTGCTTGAGCTGAGATGTGCACAAGAAGGACCAAGCTTCACTCCAAGGCCAGCTATTACCAGCACCAGGCCTGAGAGCAGGGCAGCAAAAGTACTAAGGTACCCCAAGATTTGTCTCGGTCTGCCACATCCTGCTGGCTGCCTGTTAGGCTCAATCAATGAAAGAGCCTCCGGCTGTACTTGAGTTGCATGAGGTAGGTTCACTGTGAGTTGTAAGGTAGGGTGAGTGGTGCTCACCAGATTCATACACGTTCAAACCTGGTGCCAGTGCTGGGTTTGAGGCTGCTTAACAAATGTCCCAGGGTATACCAAGTCTAGCTTCCACCCATTGGGTACTTGCACACCTTTGTGTTAGGGCGGGGGGTCTCAGGGATTTGTGAGGGTAAGACCAGCAGTATTTTATCAGATCCAAACAGACCAGATTTAGCTGTGTGAAAGGAAGGTTCTGCTCTAGTTGAGTGTGTGAGGAAGTATGGTCTCTGCTCTAGAGCCACATAGCTGTCTGTCCCAAGTTTTCTGGGAGGTGGATCTCAGTGGGGTGGGGCTGTTGGGACTTAGGAGGATGGGGCTAGTGGATTTCCCATGAGGAGGGGGTAGGGGTGTCCCCTGACCAAGAGCCACACCACTCAGTCTATTCCAAATTTTGACCCAACCTTGGCAGTCTGGAGCCAATGAGTTGAGCAGGTGGGGCCTTCAGAGCCAAAGCTAGTCTGGTTGGTCAGTCTACAGGTTATCCTATAAAGGGGTACACACCAGCCAGGTTCATGGGAAACTGGGGAAATGGCCATTGCCCCAGTGCCACACAACTCAGTCACTGACACCCACTGAGTTTGCTCAGACATCTGCACCCTGGCCAAGGCAACTGGCTCCTGAATAGGGCATAAGCTCCACAGAGAGGGGTAAGAGGAAGTTCAAAAGATTGGTCTGTTGCTTTCCCCTAGGCTTAGGACAAATGGAAGGGGAGCGCTCCACTCAAGAAAAATGGGGTCTTCAGTATGGGAGAATGTTAGCACAGGGATCCTGGTCGATATCCCTTCAGTTCTCCCCAGAGTTACAAACCCCAGACTCCCCTCATGCAACTCTAGTCCACTTTGCCCTCCCTCCACTGGAGCCCAGGGTGAGTGACTAAGAACAAAATTTTGTGCATTGGTGCATGTGTCTCTAGAAGACTCCCTTCCATCTCTCCCTGGCAGACAGAAACCCCACTGCTTTTCACAGTCAAGTGTTATGTGGGTACCTATTCCAGGCTCTGGTTTTCTGGACTGGGGAATCTGGCTTGGGGTTTAAACCTCTCCTTCTTAGGGGAAATCCCTTGCAGATAAAATATTCCTCTGAAACCTCAGCCACCACCCATGGGTGTGATGCCAGCCCTTTTCATGTCTCTGGTCTTCCTACCACTTTCAAGGATTTACAGCTGGTCTTTGGTTGGTTATTCAGGATGATTGTTTTATAATTTAGTTGTAATTACAGTCTGGCCCTTGGAGGAAGTGTAGCTTCCACCTCCTCTGCTGCCATCTTGGATCTCAGAAATTATCAGCAGGAAAATGAAATGTCTCATTTCTAATGCCCTTGGGCATTCTCTCAGCTGACTACCCAAGGAGCAAAGAAGTCAATCCCACATTTTCCCCCAAGCTTTCTTCTTCATGGAAAGACACACAGTGAGACTTCTCATTCTGGAGATGTGCTGTTATGTAGTCTTTGGCCGTGTCCTTTCAGACCATGGCTCTCAATCTGTCCCTCGACTTGGAAAATGTTATCACCCACAATAGTGTGACCTGAGGAGCTACTCAACTTTTCTGTGGATTCATGCTTTATATCTCTTTTTAAAAGAGCACACACAAATGAAGTAGCTTAAATCATTTTGTTAAGATATGGAAAGCCACTGGCAGACTCTAGTACAAGATACCTTTATATGTGTCACTGTGTATATATACTAAGTAAAAATGTGTATTGCTTTCAATTATTTTTTTAAGATTTTATTTATTTATAGAGAGAGTAGAAGGGGGACAGAAAGGGAGAGAAATTTCAATGTGTGGTTATCTCTCAAGCACACACAGGTTTGGACCTGGCCTGCAACTCAGGCATGTGCTCTGACTGGGAACTGAACCAGCAACCCTTTGGTTTACAGGCTGGCACTCAATCCACTGAGCCACATCAGTCAGGGCTCAATTATTTTAAGTTTACATAATGTGGTCCCAGCCTACCTGAGAACTTCTTTATTTGACCACCCCCCCCCAAGGAAATAATACGTATTTTCCTTCAGAACTGATTATCTATTTTTTTAATGTTCATTTTTTATTTTATTTTTTATTTAATTTTATTTTTTTATTAATTCATCCCCTTTTTCCTTCCCTCTGTCCCCTTCCCCACCCACCCACTCCCCCCAAAGTCAATCCCATTTGTTGTCCATGTCCATGGGTCTTCTATACTAGTTCCTTAACTAAACTGCTCCCCTTCTCTGCCTCCTCTTCTCCCCTTACCTTTTTATTTTTAATTTGTTGTTGTATTACATCCATCCTCTTTTTACTCCCCTCTGCCCCCTTCCCCACTCACCCATTTCCCACCAAAGTCAATCCCACTTGTTATCCATGTCCATGGTTCTTCATTATCTATTATTTTAATTGATTATTCTGTGTATTCTACTAAAAACCAAAACTCCACATTGAGCATATCTCTATTAAATGCTATGAAATCCTGTATCTGGAATCTGACTTCATTATAATAGTAATGGAAGAAACTATGCTTTTTGAAAGTTTTATTTTTATTGAAATGGTAGTACATCCACATAATACCAATTTTCAAAAGTTATGAAAGGATATACAGTTATCTTCCAATTTCATCACCCTAGTTACCCACTTCCCCTTCTCTTTCCCAGATGTAACCATGGTTTCCCAGCTTCTTGTGTATCTCCAGAGGCAGTGTATGCATATATTCTCAATTATGTACTTACCATGTGTTCTCCTTTTTATATACAAATGGTAACACATTATAATATTTTGAACCTTGCCTTTTCCACCTAATAATGTATATTGTAGATCATCCCACATCACTACATAAATGGTGTCAAAGTTTTTATGTTTTATTTTTGTCTACATATGAGTTTGCTGTATCAACATACCCAGATTTCAGGAACCAGATCCCTGCTGTGGTCATTTAGACAGCTTCCAACCTTTTGTTTTTACAAACAGTGCATCAATGAATAACTCTGTGTTCATCATTTTGTACAGGCATGAGTATACGCATTTCTACAAGTGGAATTCTAGAAAAGCCAAGTACATCTGTGGTTTTGATTATTGTGAATCATTCCTCTTTGAATGAGAGTTTTTCCTGGAGTTGAAGTTTGCCGGAGGTTCACTTAGGAAATAAAGCTGGGGCCACATTAAAAGCAGTTCAGAGGTTTTCTTACAACTGGGATTTTTCTCATTTGCGACTTCTTTCATACTTGACTTCTCTGGAGTCAGTAAATAGGGACAACTGTAGGATTTGTCACAAGTAACACTCTCTTCTCTTGCCCCAGTCCCAATCAATTGCTCCTCTCATAGGCACAGACTTTCTGCTATATATGGTTTGTCTGAGAAATTCCTTATCAAGGCCCCTGACTGTCATTCCTCAGGCCTGAAATGAGTCTAGGAAACATCACACCTGCTTTGTTGCTGTTGTAGTATATTGTGTTGCACTCAAGGTGTATACTGAACCTCAGTTAGGAGTCCTTGCCAGTGTGTCTCACATCTAAAGCCTTGAGCATTCTATCTTCTCTAAGATCTCCCACAGCTGCCTGTGGTAACTCTCTCATCAGATTTTCAGCTAGTTTTGTCAGATATAGATTACACTCCTGCTTCTTTTTCTCCCTATAACTTTTGGATAAAGGCTGAGATAGGGGAAAAAAATGCTGACTTTATTCTCTTTATTTAAACCAGAAGTCAGAACATACTTTAAAAATATTAACAAAACTTTCCTTTATGGAAAATAACAGACACTATTGATTTACTGTCTAATGTGCAATGAGCTTTGACTTCCGAGTGTGGCCTTTCCCATGGGCTTTCTTTCCTGTATGTGTTCTCTGATGTACAATAAGGTTTGATTTTTGGGTAAATGCTTTCCCACATTCTGTACATTTGTAGGGTTTCTCTCCAGTGTGAGTTCTTTGGTGTACAGTGAATGTTGATTTTTCTCTAAAGGCCTTGCCACACTCAGTGCATGCATAGGGTTTCTCTCCCGTGTGTGTTCGCTGATGTATTATGAGCTGTGACTTCTGGCTAAAAGCCTTCCAACATACAGGACATTCATAGGGTTTCTCTCCGGTGTGAATTCTCTGATGTATAATGAGCTTTGACTTTTCTCTGAAGGCCTTACCACATTCATTACACTTATAGGGTTTTTCTTCTGTATGAGTTCTTTGATGTATAATGAGATATGATTTCTGGGAAAATGCTTTTTCACACTCATTGCATTCATAGGGCTTCTCTCCTGTATGACCTCTCTGGTGTAGCATGAGATAGGATTTCTGAGAGAATGCTTTCTCACATTCATTACATTCAAATGGCTTCTCTCCAGAATGAGTTCTCTGATGTACACCAAGGTTTGACTTTTGGGTGAAGGTTTTCCCACACACATCACATTCATAAGGTTTCTCTCCTGTATGAGTTCTCTGGTGCACAATGAGAGTCGACTTCTCATTGAAAGACTTTCCACATTCAGTACATTTATGAGGTTTCTCTCCCGTATGAGTTCTCTGATGTATAATAAGAGTTGACTTGTCACTGAAAGTTTTCTTACACTCATTACATTCATGTGGTTTCTTTCCTGTATGAGTACTATGATGTATAATTAAGTCCAACTTCTGTATGAAAGATTCCCCACATTTAGTACATTCATAAGTTTTCTCTCCTGTGTGGGTTTTCTGATGGACAATGAGGTTTGACTTCTGAGTGAAGGCTTTTCCACATTCATTACATTCATAAGGTTTCTCTCCTGTATGAGTCCTGTAATGTATGATGACAGTTGACTTTTCTCTGAAGGCTTTTCCACATTCTGGACATTCAAATGGTCGTTCTCCTGTATGAGTTCTCAGGTGTATAATGAGCTGAGATTTTTGGCTAAAAGCTTTTCCGCATTCAGTACATCCAAAGGGTTTCTCTCCCGTATGAGTTCTCCAATGTACAATGAGGTGTGACTTCTTGCTGAAGGTTTTCCTACATGCAGTACACTCAAAGGGTTTCTCTCCGTTTTTAATTCTTTGATGTAGACTAAGACCTTTCTTTCTCCTGAGGGTCTTCCCACACTCTTTATATCCAAAGGTTTTCACTCCAGGAGTTGTTTTCTCATATTCAGTATGGAATAATAATTTTGCACATCCATTATCATGTTTCTTTCCTACAGAGCTTCTACTCAATAAGTCTAAATTATCTACCATATTATTCCCAAATAACTCATGTTTATGGGGTCTTTGTATCGAAGCAACAAGGTTTGTACTCAGATAAAGTGTGTTTCCAAATTCATTATAGTCATGGTCAGCCTTGGTGGCAATTGTTTTCTTGTTAAGGAATCTAACTTGCATTAACAAACATTTATCTTCATCATTCTGGTGCTGTCTCTCAATCTGTTCATCAACTTGACAGGCTTCTTCTAGAAAGAAGTAGAATAAACCATTTTTACACTTTGAGATTATGGAATGGTCCTTCTTTAGAAATGCACTGCCATATAAAAGCTGATACTATTATCTCATTTTATCTGAATTCCTAGAGAGAGAAACTTGACCATCAAATCCTGTTCTTTTGCTAAACTCCCTCCTGCTAGCCTTTTTGTTACCAAGAATAACCTTACCTTGAAAACTAATTCTTTATCTCTACATTTACATCATCTCTGATTTCCATCAACTCTGGTGACCTTATCACACTTAAACTTAATTTACCATATGAATTCTTAACTGTGCCTGACTTAATCTATTTATACTACTTATACAACAATAGCAAATTCACATTCTCAGTAAATGAAAGATTTAGAATAGACTTACAAAAACAAAGAAAAAACTAAAGATCTTTGCCCAATCTGGATTCATCTTTATATTTAGATCTTCAACACCACCTTCTGCTCCTGTCTAAACTATGTGCCCTAAAAGCTAGATCTATTAACTCCAAAACCTTCCTCATGTTCCATCAACCACATAGCCTAGTTCTCCATATTTGCTATATTCAGATTCTAGATCACTTTCAAGATACTTAGTTTTTACAAAACTATAACTTTAATTTTATGAATTTTTAAGTAGTTGTTCATTTGTACTACCCATTCAGTTAAAATTTCAATGCCTTGCCTTCAATCTACCATATTTCATCAATCGTAACATGAATATCACTCCACGTCTTAACATTTCTGAATCCAGAGGTACCCACAATCAATGATATGTCAAAAACTAATTGGGCCCTGGCTGGTGGCACAGTGGATAAGGTGCTAGTCTGCCAACCCAAAAGTTGCTGGTTCCATTCCCCAGCCAGGGCACATAATCAGGTTGCAAGCCAGGTCTCCAGCCACATCTGTAGCTGGAGGCAGGTGAAAGGCAACCATACATTGATGTCTCTCTCCCTTCCCCTCTCTCTAAAAATAATAAATAAAATCTTTTAAAAAACTAATTGGTAGCAATTTTTCTTTCTTAGTGATGTATCTTAAAATCCAATGATATCTTGAAGTCAGTAAAATATGGTAAATAGTATTTGCATACATAGTACTTAATTTTTCATCATTTTGAAGTTTTTCTTCTCACCTTTTCCTAAATTTCTATATGAAAAATTTCAACCATACAGAGAAGATGAAAGAATAGTAACTATAAACTACTCATATCACCACTTAGATTTAATAAGGATAACATTTATGATACTGAATTTTAAGACAGATCACACAGCTATGGTTTCTCTTCCTGGGACATCCTTTCTTTAGATTGCAAACCACCAGTTCTTAACCAAGAGTGAACATTAGAATCACACAAAAAACTTTTACAATGCTTTTGATGGGACCCAAGTCCACCAAAGATCTACTGAATCTGAACCTCCTTAGGTGGTAAGAAGCAACATAGCACATGTGGCTAGGGTTATGAGCTCTCTATCCCAGGATCAAATCCTGCCTTAGCTCTTTACTTGCTCTGTGAACCTGTGCTAGTTAACCTATCTGTATGTTACTTTCTCACCTGGAAAAACAGGAATTATTACAGTGGCCACTCAAATGTTTGTTAACATGATTAACGTATAACAGAATATGCATGATACATACGAAGTGATGTAAAATGTTTACCAGAATAATTATTACACTACTACTACTACTATGACTACATTACAATTTAAAGCCACTTTATTACTATAAAAATAAGTAATATTTTAATGTATTTAACATGTATCTTGAATGTCAAGTGAAAACAAAGTTAATAAAACTGTACATAGTAGGCTTACATTTTTCTAAAGTAGGAAAATATAAAAATATATATTTATATAGGCTCATCTTGCAAAAAAAACAATGGAAGAATAAACTTCTAAACTTTAATAAATGGTTACGTCTGATGGTAGTGTTAACCTATAGGGAGAAGGAAAGAAGAGAATGGGATGGAAAGAAGCTAGACTTCTTGGAATATACCTGTTTTCTAGATTGACTTTGGATCCAAGCAAATAGTTGTGTTAAAAAGAAACAATAAGGCCCTGGCTGGTGGAACAGTGGATAAGGCACTGGCCTGTGAACCCAAAAGTCACTGGTTTGATTCCCAGCCAGGTCACATAACCAGGTTGCAAGCCAGATCTCCAGCCAGGTCCTTAGCTGGAGGCAGGTGAAAGGCAACCATACACTGATGCTTTTCCCCCTCTCTGCTCCTCTCTCTAAAAATAATAATTAAAATCTTAAGCAAAAAAAAAGAAAGAAAGAAACAACAGACCCAAAACTGGATCACTTGTAGTAAACCCCACCAAGGCCTAATAACTGCAGTTTCAGCCTCTCCCAAAAGTGGAATTTTAAAACCATTCTAGAATTTTCTGATTAACACTAATGAAGTAATTTGATAAGATCCTCTGCCTTCCCCTAAGGGAAGATGATCTTGTCTGAAATAATACACCCTTCTAAACCTCCCTGTCCCACTTTCCTTCTGCCTATGTAAACCTATATTGTACAACTCCTTAAGCTCTCTTCCATTTGCTAGATGGAAATGCTCCCTGATTCATGAGTTGTTTTATATTGTCAATATATCTTCAAAGTTATTTGGCTGAATTTTTGTTCTTTATTATTTGCAAATTTTATATAATCAGACAGCAAAATTGAATATAAAAGGATTCCCAAATAATAAATATCCTCTCATCTGTGTTTCCTAACAACCAAACTGAAAAGTGTTGATGCTCAATGGCACTGACATGATCACTTCAACTGATTCAACCCTCTATATACATTCACCAGTCTCAGAATAATACTAACAATACTACTGTAAAAGAGGAATATGTTAAATACCACTATGGGGGTATTTAACAGCAAAATCCAGAATGTGAGAAAATAAAGGACAAATGACCAAGTTACTTATAAAAAAAGGGGAAAAAGACAGATGGGGAGAATTATCTGAAGATGATCAGACAAGGATCTGAGTAATTATGGGCACACCCAACATCTAGATGCTGATTTTTATGTATTAGTCCATACTAAATGGAATCAGAAATCCTTGGAGAAGTCACTCATTCCAGGTCCAAAATGAGGAAAAGACAAGGTGAACCTGGAACATATTTTTGTGCTAGAAAGTGCTCAAAGAATTATGGAGACATGTCAAAAGACAGAGGAACCAGCCTGAAGGGACTCTTATTAGTTAAGTTGAAAACTATTTGAATATGAAAATGAGTTATACTATAAATTAATAGACTATAATACATTGAAAAATATAAATCTATGAGTCTCACCTGATACATTAATTCATTAATTAATAAAGATAGGGTAAGGAAAAGTTCTTTATAGAAGAATGCCAACTTGCAAATATAGAAGGAATGACAGAAAATCATTTTTCAACCAACTCGGTAATAATTGATTTAGGCAAGAATCATTAGAGTTTTAAAACCAATGGCTAAAAATTTTTGAGGACTTCCAGTCAAGATACAGGTGTAGGTAGACACACTTCACCTCCTCGCACAACCATATGAAGAATCCCAATTAACCTCGAAACAAAAACAAAAAAAAACACAGAGAAGATGTGGTATGGTAGCAGCAGCAGTGGCTGGTGGAATGGATGGTCCCACATTCACATGTGGTGAATAAAAACTGGGAGGGATACCTTGGGTGCAAGCAATTCCAGCCCCAGACCAGACTGTGCAACTCATGATTCCAGTATCAAGAAAATAAAGCCTCATAACTTCTAGCTGTAAAAACCAGTGAGGGTTGGGGCAGCAAAAGAAACTGCCAGCTGCTCAAGTGAGTTCATTTAAAGGGCCTGCATGGTCCTAGAACATATGCAAGCCTACCTACTCTCAGAACTACCAACAGGGCAACAGCTAGAAGGGCCCCAGTCACCAGGAAGGGGATGAAGTGACTGGAAATGGGGTGAGTGCCAAGCAAACCTCCAGCAGCAAGGCAGCAGCACTGTCTCCCCTCCAACCTCTCCCCCACATATACCACCACAAAATGCTGAAGCAGGTTGCCCTGCCCTAAGGCTCTGCCCCATACAACTCAACAGGTGTACTAAGACAGGGAGTCAAAAAGCAGCTCTACCTAATACACAGAAACAAACACAGGGAAGCTGCCAAATTGAGGAAACAATATGACCCAAAATGAAAGAACAGAACAAAACCCAAGAAAAAGAACTAAATGAAAGGGAGACAGCCAACCTCTCAGATGCAGAGTTCAAAACACTGGTGATAAGGATGCTCAGAGAACTCACTGGGTATGGCAAAAGCATAAGTGAAGAAATGAAGGCTATACTAAATTAAGGAAAATCCACAGGGAACTAACAGTGAAGGGACGAAAGCTAGGGTTCAAATCAATGATTTGGAACATAAGAAAGAAATAAACATCCAAACATCCAACTAGAACAGAATGAAGAAACAAGAATTAAAAAACAAAACAAAACACAAGGAGAGAATAAGAAAACTCTGGGCATCTCCAAAAGTGCCAACATCCAAATCACAGAGATGCCAGAAGGAGAAGAAGAAGAGCAAGAAACTGAAAAAATTATTTGAAAAAAATAATGAAATAAAACTTCCCTAATTTGGTGAAGGAACTAAACATACAAGTCCAATAAGCACAGAGCCCCAAACAAGTTGGACCCAAATATGACTGCACCAAGACACATCATAATTAAAATGACAAAGGTTAAAGATAAAGAGAAAAATTTCAAAGCAGCAAAAGAAAAACAGAGTTAAAACTCCCACAAAGGAGTTGCCATAAGACTATCAGCTGATTTCGCAAAAGAAACTTTGCAGGCAAAAAGGGACTGGCAAGAAGTATTCAAAGTGATGAAAGGCAAGGATCTATAACCAATATTACTCTATGCATCAAAGTTATCACTTAGAATGGAAAGGCAGATAAAGTGCTTCCGAGACAAGGTAAAGCTGAAGGAGTTCATCATCAACAAGTCATTATATGAAATATTACAGGGACTTATTTAAGAAAAAGATCAAAACTATGAACAGTAACATTTACACAATGGAATTCTATATGGCAGAAAGAAAGAAGGAACTTGTACCCTTTGCAACAACATGGATGGAACTGGAGAATATTATGCTTAGTGAAATAAGCCAGTCAGTGAAGGACAGGTATCATATGTTCTCACCCATTACGGGACAATAATGAGCAAAACTAACAACAAGCAAAACAGAACCAAGTGTATGAAT
>PVIW01008612.1:0-59290 GCA_004026585.1 Noctilio leporinus
TGCAAATTAAAACTGCATTAAGATACCACCTCACACCTGTCAGAATGGCAATCATCAGCAAATCAACAAACAACAAGTGTTGGCGAGGATGCGGGGCAAAGGGAACCCTCATACACTGTTGGTGGGAATGCAGGCTGGTGCAGCCACTGTGGAAAACAGTATGGGGTTTCCTTAAAAAACTGAAAATGGAACTGCCTTTAGATCCAGCAATTCCACTACTTGGACTATACCCAAAGAATCCTGAAACACCAATTCATAAGAACCTATGCACACCTATGTTCATAGCGGCACTATTTACAATAGCCAAGTGCTGGAAACAGCCTAAGTGCCCATTGGTGGATGATTGGATCAAAAAACTTTGATACATATACACAATGGAATTCTATG
The DNA here is from genome assembly GCA_004026585.1 of Noctilio leporinus. NCBI lineage: Eukaryota > Metazoa > Chordata > Mammalia > Chiroptera > Noctilionidae > Noctilio > Noctilio leporinus. The sequence goes on from PVIW01008612.1 coordinate 388, forward strand.
TAGCAGAAAGAAAGAAGGAACTTGTACCCTTTGCAACAACATGGATGGAACTGGAGAGTATTATGCTTAGTGAAATAAGCCAGTCAGTGAAGGACAAATATCATATGATCTCACCTCTTACGGGACAATGATGAACAAAACTAACAACAACCGAAACAGAACCAAGTATATGAATACAAGGAATAGGCCTTCAGTGGTCAGGGGAACGGGGTAGGGGGGAGGGAGACATAGAGGCAAAGATGGGGGACAGCTTAGACAAGAACCTAGTATAAAGGAACCATGGACATGGACAACAGGTGGGATTGACTTTGGGGAAATGGGTGGGTGGGTGGGGGGACAGAGGGGAGCAAAAAGGGGATGGGTGTAGTAGAACAACAATAAAATTAAGAAAAAAAAAATTGTATCCCTTACACCCCCAAAGGTCTGGGAATTATAGAAGCAGCTCGTCATTATTGCTATTGTGATTATTATTAAGACCAGCTGTTGGGTATACACAATACTGCAGAAATTGTGTTCTATGTCTCCTTTATACACTTTTCCAATATATCTTTACAATAACCTTCACAAGCTATTGCCATTTAACATTTGAAGTAACTAATGTGTGGTTTTCTTGGATTAGACAGCAGTTTACTGTAGGACATGGGATATGGGCCTTGAACTGATTCATTTTAGAGAATGTTTCCTTTTCCCATGGACAAATTTGTTTAAATTCTTTAAAGTCTATGTGAGTGTCAATAATGTTGTTTGTATTAGAATAAAGGATTTCTAATTTTGAAAATAATAAATAAAATCTTAAAAAAAAAAAGGGCCCAATGTAATTTTAGGACTGTATAAATGTAACTACTCTTTAATAGTTAAGTGAGCTGGGTAGAAACAAGGTGGAGGGCCGGATTCAGCCTGTGAGCCTTGTGTTTGTCACCCCTGCTCTAGAGGTAATACCACTAACCACTCTTTCCATACAGGCTCAAAAATTACAAAAACACTCCATGAATGCAGAGACCAACCTTCCTCATATCCCTTCCATTGCTCTTAGGTCCCTCAGCTTTGCAGGTGCTCGCTCTCAGGCTCCTAAAAGAAGCTACCATGAAAATCAGCACAGTGAGTCGCTTTCTAGTCCAGCCAGTCACATAAGTCTGGTTATATTTTAGGCCCAGCAAGAACTACCTTAATTCTCTTCATGTTCCTGAAATTTAACATGGTGCTGGTGCTTGAACATGTTGATTTTGAGATGCCCGTGGGATATTTGGGGGTGGGGAGAGTTCGTGTCCAATATACTCTGGAGCCTAAGATATAAATTAGTTCTAAAGAAGTGAATTAGGAGTTATCTCTCAGATACTATTTAAATCCAGGTGAGCAAGTAACATGGTCCTGAGAGAGGAAAAAGCAGCCAAAGCAAAACTAAAATCTAGGTTTCTCCCTTCCTGTTACAATGTGCTCTCCATCAAGCCTTTCAAAGAAAATCTTATTCCAAGACTAGGGTAAGGAATATATTAAATCATTAATAATAGAATATTGGAATCACTGAGCAGCCATAGACTTCAAAACATACCTCCTCTCCCTGTCATGTATTCCACTGAATTACAAGCCAGACAATTATCTCTCCTGTTTTATTTTTCTCTGTAATACTTATCACCATTTGATATACAACATATTTTATTTCATGTTTTCTGTTATCTATATTTCTCCTGTTGAATAAGACCATAAGAAGAGGGAGTTTTCACTTTGTTCACTGCTTAGAACATGATAGGTACTCATCAAATATTTGTTGTAAGAAAAAAAGAAAAAGAAAAAAAAAAAACTGCTCTCTCTCCAGGCAGGGGTGGCAGGTAGTACTGAAATGGTATGCAAGATTTAGCAAACTGTACTGTCTCATTTCAATAGAATGTTAGGAAAGAGATAAACTTGCAAAAGCAACTAAACCACATCCTATTAACATTGTAACATACAGTCAAAAGTCATTCTATTACACAGTTTCTTTATTCTAATAGAGATGCTATCAGAACATAGATAAAAGAATTTGCTGCCTTGTAATTAGTCTTCTGGGAAACTAAAGGATAACTGTTTCAGTTTCAACAGCCTATACCAAATGCATTTAATATACTGTATTCCATTGACAAAATGAAAAAAAAAATGGCATTAACATATGCCTGAGTAGTACATGTTTGTTAAGCATTTCCCTGTTCACTGATGGTACAAGCTGTTTACATAGCACTTCTGCAAAGTATCCTATCATAATACAAAGTATGGATGGAAGATAGTCCTTGAAGGAATTGGCATTCTAGAAGCAATCTAACTGGTGATTATCCACAATACTGGCCCATACACTGAAATGATCAGAAGCTATTTCAGGTAATTCTGATGTACTGATTTGTTGTTGATGATGTTTTTTAGTTCACTATGATTTTCCTTGCAAGGGCCTAGATGTCAGACTATATTACCCAATAGGTCATCTCTCCCTAGGGCTCATTCACTAATTTTTCTCTCCCAACTCATAACTCCAGGACCACATATCCAGAAGCTTCACGAATGTAATTGACAGCATTTCCAAGCACAGAACCATTCTGATAATACCCACCAAAGCTCAAAACCCTGGAATTCCCTCTGCTAGCTGAGAAAGTACCAACATGAGGTCAGGAGAGCCCCATTTCTACCACCTCCAGTTATCAGGCCTCCAGTGCCTCCTTGCACCACTGCACTTTCTGTGCTTCCCTTTTGTGGCCTACCATCTTTCCTCCACACAGAGAGAAGCACCATTATCACTTCCAGGATCCATTCTGAATCTAACTCTCCCATGTAATTCTCCTATGAAAACTGGGTACAAGCACCTCCAGCTTTCTTACTGTTCTTCAAATTTGGGTAAATTTATTCTTGCTTCAGATATTTCTACATTGGCTGCTCCTTCTCCCTGAATAAGTAAGAATCTCACTAGCTACTATCCAATAAAACACATTCCATAAATTAACCTTTATCCATTGTTATTTCTTTTCCTTTTATACCCCACCTTTGAATACCTGAAGGGGACAAGATCTTTCATCTTTTGCTCCCTAGAAAAGAGGAAAGAGAGGATATAGAGGAAAGAAAAGAGAGATAAACAGAGGAAAGGAAGTAATGGAAGAGAGAAGGGGGAGAAGGAAAGAGTCAGTCCCTTCTTAAGATTAAAAATGATTAAATATATATGTATATTGGGATATTAAAGTCCAAATCTCTTATATTTCCCCTAACATATACACTTCCCATCCTCCATGATCCCAGTCTAGCTATATGTCAATGCTTTTATTTTTAAATAAGTTTTTGGTAACCACATTAATATAATCATGTAAATAAAACTTATTTCAAGCCACAAAGCATACTAGTATTATATTTATTTTCTTACAAAATTCCTATTTTTGTATGTAATAATTGTGTTGTTTTCTGTTTTCTTACTTTTCCACTTATTTATCTCCAATTTATGCTCAAACTTTCAATCAGAACCCCTTGCCACTTGATCAAAGAGCTTGAAATGTTTTTTCCCTTTGAAATATCCACCCTGGAGCCCTCCCATAGTCAGTCTGAGAACTTGTTTCCAGACCTTCCACACAGCTGTACTCTGGGAGTCCCCTCAGTATCCTGTTGTAATTTCCCTTCCTTTCTTTCCTTGGTTGGACTCCGGTTTCTTGAAATAGTTTATAGGGAATTTACATTCAAAAATCTAGATTTTTTAAGGACATTACTTTATTGTCTTTATATCCAATTTTATCATATGTCCAATGTTGCTGTGACTTTAATTCTATAAATAAAACCCTATATTATTTGTATGATTGCTAGATCAAGTCTTTTCTAGAATCTTTTAGGGTCTTCTCTTTATCTCTGCCATTATAATAATTTACAATGATGAAAGTTGTTTGGATCTCACTGTACTGGGCATTAGTTTTATCCTTATTATTTTAGAAATGCATGCCCTTCAGTTCTAAGTAACATTCTTACAACTTTAAAATGTTTACTTATGCATTTATTTATGATTTACTATAATCTCATTCATGAGTCTGCTTACATCCTATTATAAGCCAAATTCTTATGTGCCCAGTGCTGAAGAATAAATTCCCACTCTATCAATGACTCACCCTGTTTAAAAGAAACAACCTGCTCCAATACCCAAGAACTCCATGGTTTCGCCAGAGCCTTTTTAGTCCTAAGAACTAGCAATGTCTGGCATTTGGTGCCATCAATACAATAAGCCTGACTTTAAACTAATTGATAGAAAATTGATGTGAGTACTTCCTAATGGCCTCCCTTCAAGGTCTTCTTGGTCTCAACCCCACTGGCTACAAAGAGTTTTGGGGAGAAGGAGGCAGTTTCACATATCACTGGCAGACCTTGTGGTTCACCAACCGTGTATTTCTTTCTGGCACCAGAGGGCGCCACTATCTGGGGTCCCTGTATTATTTTTTTTTTTCTCACGTTATCTTAAATATCCTGTTGTTTATATTTTAAGTTGCCGATCTGACATTTTTTCCAGAAATCCTCCTCGATGACATTTATTTCAAATATAAAATAGACATTTTCTTGGAATCATACTATTATTAATTAATATAACATGCTTTGTATTGTTAATGAAATTTATCTATTGCATTGTTCTCATTGTTCTCATTGTTTTCAACTTCATGTACTTTCAGATAAACTTATGTACAAAATTTTTTTCAGGTTTCAAAATAAATTCCACTTGGGTTTTTATTTAAACAAGTTATTCCCTTATTAAGTACTTTTCAATACTGAATCTTTCTATCCAAAATATATCTTTTTTTCTTATTTAAGGTCTCTTGTTTATAAGTTTAAGTTTGTAATTTTCCTCAGACAAATAACAAATATGTTTAAATTGATCTTCATGTTACTATAAATGGGAATTTATTATTGTATTTTATTAGGGTGTTTAAAAATTTGTTCATTCTGGTTACTTTTGTTTTAAATGTTTCCCAGTTGATTTTCTTTTGTTTTCTAGTAAATAACTATGTAGTATCATTCTTCCTAACAACTTATATCTTATTTCCATGTGCATTGCTAAAATTTCCAAAGTAATATCTAATAAAGGGTATAATGGTGAGAATCTTTACTTGTTTCTGAGGTCAATGGTAAATAGTACAATATTAAATAATAATTGTAACAGCAATTATTATAAACTTGTTATAAACTTGATTTCATGAGGGTTTCTTTAGTGTTTCATTGTTAAGCATATCTTGGCTGATGATTTGACAAAGAGATGATTTGTCATATTGAAGAAATAGCCTTTTATTCCTAGTGACTTAGGGGTTTTATTTTTAATAAGATGAATTCTAGATTTCACTAAATGTCCTTTTGCAATCATTCAAGAAAATGATAAATATTTCTCCTTAGAGCTCTTAATATTATTAAAGCTGAATAGGTTATGGATATAAGACTATTATTTCACTCCTTATACTTTCAAAGACCCATATGATGTTAAAAGATATTTACAAGTGCATTATTTGATTTTTTACCCCTTTCCCAATATCAAATGAGTATGTATTTTTTGCTTTTCATTTCTCTTGTTAGGTTTTGGAATTATAATCATAGTAGTTACTTTAAATTAATTTTAAAGTTTAACAATACATGTGTTGCTGTCTGTGCAACAGTTCAGAAAAACAAGGCATTATCTGTTGCTTTAAAATTTGAAATAGCATAAATTTCAAATTTTTTAGATATCAAGGTTATTTAATGTGATACTCATGCAGAAAATTGTATCTACAAAGGAATGATGTGGACTCAACTTATATGAAGATAATTTTTGGATAATTACTTATATTTATATTTATTTTACTATTCTGGCAAGGCTTGAGCATTTGACACATATAGTTATTTGCATTTTCTTGAAAATTACACAGTATCACAAAAAGACTTGAATGTTATCAACCTAGGAAATTATATATATATGTGGGTGGCACACAAGGGTGCTTATAGTGAAAAACTCTGTATGTGAAGAGTGTCCGCTGGAGATAATGGGGCATTAACAATGTCTGCTGCACAGGGTTTGAGTGGGTGTGCCTCATTTTGCTCTACTGGTTCAAAATGTGTACATATTATCTTTAATTCTACAAATATCAAACATAGGTATTGTTAAACACTTCATTGTGCACATTTTCAATTATCATCAACAATACAACACCACTACAATATAATCAAACTACAAAAGGCACATATTTGAAGTCTGTCTACCTTGTTCTCTCTACTAGCTCTCTCTCTTGTGAAGGGATAGAAAAATATAACTTGGAATTTTAAACTACTTACTTCTAGATTAGTAGCTGATGTCACCAGGGGCAGATCCAATAAGTACAGAAAGTGCACCTATGCGCCACAGAAGGTCATACCATAAAGTTAGGAAGTCAAAGCAGACCAATCTTAAAGCAAAAACAAACATGAAGAGTCACCTAAAATGAGACAGAGAAACACTTATCAAAAGGAAAGAAGGGATCCCCAGAAAAACTGCTAAATGAAATGGAGGCAAGCACACTATCAGACATGGAATTCAAAATAATGATGATATAGAAGATCAATGAGCTCAGCAAGTTCAAAGAAAACTATGAACAACTCCAGGGGAACTACAAAGGACTCCAGGGAAGCTACAAGGAACTTGCTGAAAATTATACCAGCATTAAAAAGGACATAGAAACCATCAATAAGAGCCAGTAGGAAATGAAGAATACAACTTTCACATTGAAAAATAGAGGAGAAGGAATCAAAGGCAGGCTAGAGAAAGCAGAGAGCTGGAGGACAAAATAGAAAAAAAAAAAAACTTCCTAGATAGCGCAACAAAACAAAAAAAAAAAAAAAAAAAAAAAAAAAAAAAAAAAAAAAAAAAAAAAAAAAAAAAAAAAAAAAAAAAAAAAAAAAAAAAAAAAAAAAAAAAAAAAAAAAAAAAAAAAAAAAAAAAAAAAAAAAAAAAAAAAAAAAAAAAAAAAAGAAAAACGAAAAAAGATGGAGAGATTTTAAGAGAGCTGCAGGACAACATGAAACACAATAATATCCATATTACAGCATACCAGAAGGAGAAGAAGAGAAGCAAGGTATAGAAAACCTGTTTGAAAAAGTAATGACAGAAAAATTTTCCCAAATTGAGGATAGAAAAAGTCATGCAAACTCAAGAAGCACAGAGGGTCCCAATGAAGAGGAACCCAAACAGACCTACTCCAAGACATACCATAATTAAAATGGCAAATTTCAAAGACAAAGACTAGTCCTAAAAGCAGCAAAAGAAAAACAGCTAATAACATATAAGGGGGTTCGAACAAGCTAATTTCTCCACAGAAACACTACAGGCAAGAAGGGAATGGCAAAAAATATTCCATACAATGAAAAACAAAGGCCTATAGCAAAGACTATTCTACTTAGCAAAGCTCTTATTAAAAAAAAAAAAAAAAAAGGTAAAATAAGAAGTTGTCCAAAAGAAGACTAAAAGAATACATCTCCACTAAACCAGTATTACAAGAGATGCTAAAGGGTCTGCTTTAAGAAGATGAAGGAACAGAGAGAGTCAGAGAGGAACACAGGTACGAATGGGAAAAAATGATAATGAATAAGTATCTATCGAGAATAACTTTAAATGAATATGGGTTAAATGCACCAATCAAAAGATATAAGGTAACTGAATGGATAAGAACCAACTTTAACTTATAAATGCTTTAAAATAATCTTGTTATATGTAGATTTTACTAAATAACATAGTTTTGCAGTTTTGTTGTATTTGCATTACCACAGGTTTTCTTAGATTGGAATTATTTCCTATATTGGGAAAATCAAGTTAATTACAATAACTCTTAGAAAAATCAAATGTAGTTAAGGGGAAAAAAGTAAGAAAATGTGGATGCATATTACATAGAATATGTGATATCTTTCTTATTCATGGTTACAAAATATATGTTTGTTTGTGGGTATACAATAGATTTTATTAGCATCCTATGTTTTAAATTAGTCAGTCTTTACGTTAGAGAAGACACTGAGAGTGAAGGCTAATTTTGGATGGAAGTTACCAACTTCAAAGCTATATGATTCATGTACATAGGCATGTACATACTAATATTCTCATATTAGTATTTAAACTAAATGAGATTACATTCAAGGAGAGAATGGAAAATAGACATTTTTAGCAATGAAGGCCCTCAAACTGGGGGGGCTTGGGAAAATTTATTAACACTGTAACAGTAAACTTCACTAATTAAATGTGAACAAACCTTATCTCTACCTCAACAGACTCTTAAATAGTTCAGTGGTTAGTTTAGGACCATGGAGGAAGTCAACCACACGCTCAAAAAATAAAATACTAGTCTACAAAATTATTTAAATCCTAGGGTTATTTTTTAACTTCAACTTAGTAGATATAATAATTTCTATTCATGAAAAAAAATCAATATACTCTCTAAGATGGAAAACTCAAAAAAAAAAAAAAAAAAGTTGTACTCCCAGTAGCTTAAAATAAGATTGAGTTGTATTATTGGAAGGGGTGGGCTCTGACTGAAAACCAAATTCATTTTTTACTATGGGTTTGGCACTGTCTCTAGGACAGCTTTCATGAAAGTGAGTTCTGCAACACACCATTTCTGTGATAATAGTTCACAAAAATAGCATTCCAGAGAAAAATAAATTTAAAAGAAAAAATGTCTTAATTTCCCACAACATATCTAAAATATTATCATTTAACATGTAATAATTATATAAGCTGCAGACATTTTAAATTTTTTATAGTAACTCTTCAAAATCCAGTATGTACTTTATAGTATATTGCAATTTGAACTAGCCACATTTTAAGTGACTACCATATTGAACACTGTAGAATTAAAGAATAAAGAAGACTAAATCTTTGGGGGATGAAAATAGAGGTTGTTTATTTTATTCTTTCTTTTTATTTTAGCTTAGAAGTCTGCCTATAATGAAGCAAATGTAGGTAGGACCTGAAAAAGATAATTATGAGGTGAGTTTTTTTTTTTTTTTAGGGAAAAGAAATGAAAAAAGCTAAACCAAAATATCACTAACAGAAAAATTTTAAGGCAATTAATTAAATGATGTTATTAGACACTATCACAGGAGTAGAAATATTTTTTTCTAAGGTAATATTGGTAAAACTATGCATATGTGTAAATGTACTTCTGCATGTGTTTGGTAATATTGCAATTGATATTACTCAAAAGAGTAGTTTTGTAAACAAATGAATTAACATCAGCATTTCAAAATAATAAAAAAACTTTTTATTAATATGATTTGAGTGGGTGACAATTGGAAGACTGTAATTAAATGGTGAATTATCTGGGTGTGAGCAAAAAGGAAAATAAGTTCACAGTGGTAGTTACAGAATGGACAAGGGGATGTTAAGAATATAGAGGAAATGGAGAAGCCAAAGAAGTTATATGCATGACACATGGACATGAATTAAGGGGGCATTGCCAGAGAGAATAGGGGTTACCAGGTTGGGAGGCAAAAGGGGGAAAAAGGGGGACAAATGTAATAGCAAAATCAATAAAATATATTTTTAAAAAAGAAAAAAAATCCACACATTTCAGCAAAATAGTATAGCCTGTCATATGATGAGCTGCTTTCAAATTCAGGGTCAGGTTTTTATGTTATGTCTGTTCATTTTAATCTCTGAAAAGTTTTCTATTAGTATATCTTTCTATATTATTTCAATATTTTTATTTTGATTTGCTCTTCAGAATAATTATTCACATTTTTTAAAAAAGGTTTTATCCATTATTTTTAGAGGGAGGGGAAGGAAGAGAGGCAGGGAGGCAGAGAGGCAGAGAGATGTCAAGTATGGTTGCCTTTCACCTGCCTCCAGCTAGGGACCTGGCTGGAGACCTGGCTTGCAACTTAGTTATGTGCCTAGGCTGGGAACTGTACCAGTGACCTTTGGGTTCTCAGGCTGGTGCCTTATCCACTGTGCCACCAGCCAGGGCCCAATTATTCACAGTTTGGATCTTTATTATCTGAACCCCTTTCTCAGACTTTCCTAAGCTTTTCCACATGTAACTCGTCTGATTTTCTCATGTTTATTGTTTCTATTTCAATGGTTCATTCTGCTATAGTAGTTTTGAAAATTTTCCTTACTACAAACTCATTTTATTCTTTTCATTTCTTTTCTTCTCTCTTTCTCTCTCTTTCTCTCTCTCTCTCTCTCTCTCTCTTTTGTGGAAACAGGGGCATGGTATGGATCTGAGTTCTTTCACAGAGCCCAGATCCCTTTGAATACATAAGATCACAACATAAATTTATTTAAAAATATTTCACTCCAATACATTTACTCAGAACTACTATCTGCCTTTACCTCAAGATTTACATTTGTCTTCCTTTATATAGATGATTTCTTTCAGTGTTTTTGTTTGTTTGTTTTACTTTGTTTACACATAATTGAAGAAAAAGCACATTCTAGACCAGCAAAGATATATGACTATAAAGATATATGACTATTTTATTTTGATATACTTATTGTTTTTTTTAAAGCTATTTAAAACTCTTTTCAGATCTCAAGCCAAACACTTGTTTCATGTATGTTTATATAGTCATGTTGTCATCGGAGAACCTCCTTTATGAGGGGAAAATGTTCAAATTATTTTTCTTTGGTTTATTTCCCATTTTTGACATGGTAGTACTGTTCTTACTAAAACTACAGTCCATTTAAAATAGAAATTCTTGATCTTGTTTTTCCTCAGTAACCTAATTCTGAATTCAATTCATATATATTAGTAAAGAATTTCTAATAGATTTCTTTCCTATTCCACAGCCTGTCTTCAGTTATTTAATTATAGTATTAATATACCATGCTAGGGAAATATTAATTATTTTCTTTCTTGATCATCTTCATTTAATTTTTTACCATAACATATTACCCCCTCAGGAAAAAGTTTATAAGAATTCCCATTGCCTTTATTTAATATTGTTTCTGGAATATGGATGGTATCTCCCACAATTTTTTATAAAAAATGCTAAATATTCCTTCTGTTTTTATATTCTTTTGTTCAGTTGATGGTGATTTGGAAAAGAAAGTGAAGAATGATGCTCAAGTTGCTTCTCATCCATGATTCCTGTCTACTCCATATTTTAGATGTCACCACACAGATGTCTCCTTAAATCTCCATCTGTTTTTCATAATAAGTCACTTTCAGATATTTGCTTTGTTCCTCTACATCTTCAGGAAAATATACTATTCCTCTTTTGTTATCATATGTCTTTTTTTTTTCCTTTTTTAGACTCCATCTCCAACCTTTTGAATGGGTGAAATCTGTATCAGTCAAAGGTTTGATGACAACACAGTGGGTGAGGTGTCATTTATTGACTTAACTCTCCTACATGGGAGATATTCTGGAAACTTTCCCATTTCATTTCTCATCTGAACATCAGGTTGATCTGCATAGTATTTAATGTGTTTTTGATAAGTAACAAACACTCAAATCTAGGTCCTCAGGACTAAAATTGGATCTTTTCTTGCTCAACATGGCAGTTTCTGTGACTAAACTCAAGAGGAAAGATGCTGCTTCTCAGCTCTCAGCAGTAAAAAGCCTGAAGGACAGCCACCACACAAATCTTAGCTGTCTTCTGCCTCACCCTTGTTTCTGATGCGTGATTAAGCACACAAGCACACAACAGGCCTTCACTGATCCCTTTCTCTAGCATTTATATTCTGGAAAGTTAGTCTCTGAATAGATCAGAAAGAGATGAGCTATTGATGATAATGGACTAGAAATCTTCATTATAACCAAAGCTAGTTACCAATAAAGTAAAAGTTTGTAGTTTATTAGGTTAAGGTTTCTCTGTATCTTCAGTTTTCTCTAACTTCAGAGCATAGTGATGAAAGAATATGGTTTCCCTAGTTTCTTTTTAAATACATCACTGGACTTGCTTTATATTGCTTCCTTTCATTTTGTTTGTTTATATACTGTCATGAAAATCAGATATAATATTATCAATTATATCTAGTCTGCTCTATTGTTCAACTTATTTTTTTAAGATTTTATTTATTATTTTTCAGAGAGAGGGGAAGGGAGAGAGAGTCAGAGAGGGATAAAAACATCAAAGAATGGCTGCCTTTCATCTGACTCTAGCTATACGGATTTGGCTGGAGAACTGGCTTGCAACCTGGTTATGTTGCCCTTGCTGGGAATCAAACCAGAAACCTTTGGGTTCACAGGCAGCACCTTATTCACTGTGCCACCAGCCAGGGCATCAACTTATTTTTTATCTTACCACTATTTCAGAATTTCCCCTATTCAGGCCACTATTTCAGTCACCTGAAAATTTAATTAAATAACTAGCACATATCCTTAGTATGCTATGTTCTGGACATATGAGAACATCTAAGATTTTATCATTGCCTGTCAAAGATTTAGTCTGGTAGGATAAAATGATCTTTATATAAATAAGTTGCATGCTCTTATATGGGCATTATGATATTCCTCATGCTGGATTTTCAAATAAAAAAGTAGTTGCTTCTTCCATGTACAGTTCAGGAAAGAGAGGCAACATTTGAGCAAAGTTAAAAAGAGAAGTGGGTGCAAAAAAAATAAACAGTGTGGAACAATTGTCAATTTAGATATTGAGAACAATGTCTGACATGAAACTGCTTGGTAGATTGGAGGAACTGAGAGCAACTGGGCACATCTGAACTAGACAGTGTGAGAAATATCAGCCACTGATAAGGCTGAAAAATTAATCAGCTCATTCAAAATGTGAAACTAATATAAAATATAAAATAGTCTAATATAAAATTACTATATTGTGAGTCTACTACTATTAGAGTTAGGTAACCCCCGTATAACATGGTTGTTAGGTTCCTAAAAATGCCATGTTATGTAAGTCGATGTTATATGAAACAAAGAACTAGTACAAAAAAAGGAGTTAGGTTTCAAAAATGTAAAAAACATACTATTAATCCCTGGCTGGTAGCACAATGGATAAGGTGCTGGCCTGCAAACCCAAAGGTTGCTGGTTTGATTCCAGCCAAGGCACATAACCGGGTTGCAAGCCAAGCCTCCAGCAAGGTCCCTAGCTGGAGGCAGGTGAAAGGCAACCACACATTGATGTAAAAAATAAAAATAAATAAAAATATTAAAAAATAAAAATAAATTAAAAAATTTAAAAAGTAAAAAGTAAAAAATAAAAAAACTTACTATTATATTTTTATAATTGAGAAATACCTTTATTAAAGCAATTTCCACGAAAAGTATAACATATTAAAATGTACTCATCATCATTACTAAGCACCATTAACCAGGGGTGTTTTCTTTTTGACAAGATATCTTCATCCTCTGAACTTTCTTCAGCATTACCTTGAGCTTTATCCTGTACTTTTGCCAAAAATCTGTTATTTTTGATTGCTTGTTTTTAGCTCAAAGATCTTTATAAATTTTGTTAATTTCAAATGAGATATCTTTTGCTCTTAAAAGCTTTTATTTATATTCAGTGTTGTTCAGGGATTTCCCTAATTTCAAGTAAGATATTTTTTTGCTCTTAAAAGCTCATTACGCTCCTGTTGTTTAGGGATTTCTCTAATTCTCAAACCATGTTAGAGTGAAACCATGTTTTAGAAGTGCTGTGTTATATGCTGTATTTTTATACTTTTTCAGAGATTGGTTTTTTGTTGTGGTTTCTACCTCCATTTATATAATTATAATCATATAGGAAATATTTGCCATATGAATCATAGTTAAGAAATATACTAAGAAATATACTAAATATACTTGTCATTTTAGCTTGAATGACTAAAATTAACTCATTCACATAGCTTTTCTCTTATCATCAAATAATCTAGAAATATTAAAATAGCCTGACCAGTCTTACTGTTGGTAAAATAGGTCACAGATATTTAACTTAAGTATGCGGCAATGTATTTTCTAGATCTAAAATAGAACATATCACAGTTTTCCCTGCATTGAGAGAAAAAATTTGTGCATTGACTATAGTAACAAAGCACAAATGTATGGTATATGGCATATAGTTGAGAAAATTAAAAGTGCTTAGACTAGTGGGCATAACCAGAACCTAAAGGGTTTATTCCATTATTGGAATGTCAACCAAGAGAATGGCAAAAGAGTATGTTATACCTCAAAAGTATTTACAATGCCAAAGAGATACAATTTGACAATGAAAAGTGGAATAGTAAAATATTTTAATGTGCATGTAATAAAAACTAAAGAAAACACTATAATGTCTATCTGCAACAGATGATGAGTATGAAAGGTGAGTGACAATGAAAAACTGTGTCAACAATTTGTATACTCTAGATTGTTCTGTTTCATATTCAAAGGGGATTTCCAACTCTCATATAATTTTTCTGGAATGAAGATAAATAATAGTGACAAACAAGCAGCATCAAAGCATCCTTAAATTACGTAAAGAATAATTTTATGACTCATAAAGTAAAAGACCCTGGAAAAAACTGTATTATGTCTTTTACACACCAGGAAAATAATATTCAAGCTAGTATCATAGGCTGCTATAAGAGTCTCATGGCGCACTTTGGTTGAGTGCCTACTGTGAGCCAAGCGCCATCCTAAAACCTTGGACTATGTCAATGACCAAAACAGACACAGACTGCCCAAACGGAACTTAATATAGAGCTGGACTAGGTACCAACTGAACAAGTATAACAACTAAGTAAATTATGTATCAATTTAGCACTGATAAATGCTACATAAAAAGTATAACTAGAGTTGTAGGAGGGGGTTAATGTCGGGGTGAAGAATTAGGTTATTCAGGATATGTTTTATTTTAAAAACTGGATTTGAGTAAATATTTGAAGAAAGTGAGAGAATTAACCAAGTTGATGTGGAGGGCAGAGGGAATGAGTGTCAGTGGAATCAAAGCCCATGAGGTGCCGCCACTGAGGAGCAGCAAGGGTGGAAGCATGGAAGAGGGTTAAGAGAGGAAGGCAAAATGCACCTCATGATATTTAGTGTATTGTGGGTCATTGTAAAAAGTTTAATTTTATTTTGAATGAAAATGGAGATCAATTTCAAAATTTTGAGAAAGGGAGTAAATGATACCTCATATTTTTAAAGGATCAAGTGGCTGTTTTATTTATAATAAACTAGAGGGAGATAAATGTGGAGAACTGTCAGAAGGCTATGGCAGTAACTTTAGATAAATGAATGATTAATTAAGTCACAGAGTAGCGATGGAGTTTGTGTGTGAATTCTGGATATATTTTGAAGGCTGGGTCAGCATGATTTACTGATAATTTTGGATGTCAGAGAAAGATTATTTAGATCAATTACAAGTTTTTAGACAGAATGACAGGAAGAATGAAGTTGCCATCACATGAAATGGAGAAGGCTGAATTTGAGAAAGGGAGGTTACAAATAAAGGTTTGATATATACTGATTTTAATAGGATTAGATAATCCCAGTGGAGATGTTGAATATGCAGTTAGATATAATAGTTTGAATTTTGAGATATTCTGTGTTGAGCATATTTATAAATTTGGGCCTATCAGTAAGTAGATGGTAATGAGACAAGATTAGATTACAAAGGGAGTGACTTTTTGTAAAGAAAGCATGAGGACCAAGGACTGATCTCAACTATTAAGATGATGTAGGGCAGAAAAGAATCCAGCAAAGGAGATGGAGGGGTAGCAACCAGTAAGATAAGAGAAAAACAAACAAAAAGGTGTAGTCTCCTAGAAGACAAATGAAGAAAGTATGCCAAGGAAGAAAATGTTGCAATAACACAGTTCCAATAATACAAGGCCTGAAAATTAATGATATGATTTAGAAATGTGGGTACCATTTTTACCTTGACTCAATTATTTCAGTGGAGTAACAAAGATGAAAACTTAATTAGAGTGGGTTAAGATAGAATAAAAGATTTGATATTTGTCACCAATGAAGGTGGCCATCATCCAATCTGGCTTTTATCTAAGAACTATTTTTTCAAGCCATAAATACAGTAGCCCTCCTACCTTTACCTCTCTTATCTTTACTCAAGCCCCCATTTAATTTCCTCACTCTGTTCCTTGTACCTCTTACACATGGCTAGAATCTGTTCACATTTCTCAATAAACATCACACTATCATCCTAGTTTGTGCAACCTAAAACTTTTCCTAGATTACTAAAGTACATATGCTGTTGAGCCTCTTCATCCTCTTCTTCACTCTTACCCTTGTCCATTCTCCTTACTGCACCTAAGAAATTTGGGGGTATTTACTTGGTTTTAATAACTAAATCATGCCCTTCTTAAAAAATGAAATGCTTTATTTTTTTATTGCTCTCAAAATAATTGCCACTCTCTTAACAAAAATTATTAGTCTATGTGGTATCCAGCTCATCTATCTCTCCAAACAGAAACAGTTGGAGAAAAGTGAGATTGCTATGTTTTCAATTATTTAGTAAAAGATATACCAATTAGTAAAGATATATATTTATGTTAATAGTAAAGAAAACATTATATTTTAATATACATGTGAAATCATCAATTTGATAATTGAGAAAACTTTTCTTTACAGAAATCAAAACTAGTAGATTCCAGAGATTACAGACATCATTATCAGGTGCTTTGAAAAAAAAGAAAAAAGGAAGGAAGGAAGGAAGAAAAGAAAAAAAGAGAAAAGAAAGGAAGAGATTAGAAAAACAATAAACAAAAGTTTACAAAGTTAATAGGTCAGTTGCAGAATAGCTCAGATCTTATA
Source organism: Noctilio leporinus (assembly GCA_004026585.1). Lineage (NCBI taxonomy): Eukaryota > Metazoa > Chordata > Mammalia > Chiroptera > Noctilionidae > Noctilio > Noctilio leporinus. Next base: position 17,043 of record PVIW01008612.1, read on the forward strand.
ACATGTTAACATTTGCTATAAATATTAAAGAAATATAGAATATGTTGGCAAATTTTCTTAACCTTGACTCTTTTTGTTACCAGATTAATGTATCATTAAACAACTGCTCTATAGCATGATGTGGGGAACTCTGCCCTAATCATTTGAATAGATCTGAAGAAGTTGAAGTTGAAGTTGAAGTAGTCAAACAGAACTGTAATTGCTTTATGCTGTTAAGGGGAGGAATGCCATGTGACTCACAAAGTGAAGGCAAGTTGTCGGAAAGAAACAAGGTAAGAAAAAGTGGAGTGGAATGAGATTATAATGAAGAGTTAAAACATGTGCAATGTCACCCATGGTTCAGTATAAGCAATTGCCTATTTGACAACTCCATCTGATAGTTCCAGTCATAGAGAAAGCAATGAGTGAAAGAAGATTACCAAATACCTGTTAAGTACATATGAAAAGAAAGTGAAGAGTTTCATTTCCTAGATATTTAAACTTGGCACTTGGTTTATGATTTATCCATCTGTATAACTTCTAAACTTTATGTCTATTTTAGAACTAGGTTGACCAAACACAGATTATCCCAAAATAACTGAAATACCAGCATAGTTTTAAGAGAAAGAGCAATGAAATACTTTTTTAAAAAGGTTAAGCATGTTAAAAACAGAATAGAAAGGAGAATTTAGGCTTTTCTGGGCCTTGCTTTTATATATTTGAAAGAAAAAGAGGGGCAAAACCATTTTTACTTAAGCAGTGCATTACCAAACATTGTTGAAAAATAATTGGAGAGCATTCTTTTCAATTCCACTTATCAGGGACAACAAAAATATATATAGTGCCTCAAAAGAGAAGCAAGGGCAATGTAAAATTTCAGTGATTCTCCAGGGAAATTATTTGGATGGACTTCCAGAATGGTCTCTGATCATTTTCCCTAACTTCTTCTTTTTTTTTTTTTTTCACATTTTTCTGATACTGAGTTTTATTTGCAATAATATTTTTCAAATATTTTCAAATTCATTTTATTTTTTTTGTTTTTGTTTTTTAATTTTATTGTTGTTGTATTACATCCATCCCCTTTTTGCTCCCCTCTGTCTTAAAGAAGAATACAATGCCACATTGCATCATCATGAAAAAATGAACTTAGACAAGGAAAGGAGAATTTAAAGAAAATGTTTTTCACAACTGCCAATTTTTGTGATTCAGGATCTAACAACAAGGGAAAAAAATGCATGCTTGTTTTTGTTTCCCACATGATTTACACATGAAAAATGTATGAACTGATTTCTGCAATATTTTTTTCTTAATTATCCTATGAATCATACATTATACCTCCCATCAATGTTCAACTTCTATTTTTGCTGCACATATAAAGTCACCACCTCACTGATGATTTAACAACAGAATATAAGTCACAGGACATCCCTCTTCACAATCAGAACACAGAAACAAAGGTACATGGGCCTTTTTCGTATTATTTTAGCATATCCTTTATGTATATACAAAGTCAAAAGTCACATCATGATTTATTAATGTTAATTGTAACAAGATATGAAAATGAAGTTATAATAGGGACTCCACAAGGTAAAAATTTTATGAAGCAAAAGACAGATCACTGGGTACAAATTTCTAAGATTGGCAACTCTCTACTTACTTCACCCCTCCCACCGAGTGCAGTCCTATCACAAACACAGTCTTTTTTCACTCATCAAACAGCATAAACTCAGCTGTGTCTGATATGAAAGAAACCATATCTATATGTTTATGTTTCACAATTATTTTATGAGAGAAAAATAGAAGACAGATCTTGTTTCCTTGAACAACTTTCTCTGTGAGCAAACCCTTCTGAGATAATTGATGATGGAAGGAACAGCAAATAGTAAAACTCACATATAGAAAGTCCAGTCCAGACTGTATCCTAGTACTTTTCTCTAATCACATGTTCCATGAAATCTTTTATCAAGGCCACTAACAAGTACAAAATGGCCAGCCTGAGTTTCACCTTCATTGCCTTTTCAAAGCACTTTTTATTTCCTCCAGACACTCTAATGAGCAGTGAAATGGTGCAAAGGTAGACATCAAGAAGTAAGAAGAAAGGAAGAGGTAATGGCCTGTATAACCTGAAAACTACAGAATCAGTTCCTGGGTAATTGAGTGTTGGTGGGACTTGGCAAAAAGAGGGCCACTGGCTATAATTCATTTAGACTTAAAATAAATTCTCCTTCCAATATCAAAGCATAATGAAAAACTGAGTGCAAAACACATTGCCAAGTTATAATTATAGCATTCAGTGATCCATCCAAGGACTAATGCTGTCCAATCATAAATATGAGAGAAGGGCATAGAATGGGTACAAAAGAACTGTTCTAAAGGTGGGTCTGCAAGGAGACAAGTAATTACAACCCAATTTGATGGACTGGTACCAAAAAAATGTATTTTTTAATATTGATCAATTCAACTGAGTCACTCTTATATTATGTTTTGGGGGCACAAAAATTTACTTTTGTGCTTGATATGTTAAAGTATATTGAGGTTATGATTTAACTTCCAAAAAGAACATTGTGCAAGTTCAGAAAAGTGAGTAATTAATCCATAAAAACCCTTTATTATATACTTGTCAGGACTGCTTGAAGGTTCAAATAACATAACATAGGTTAAAATCTTTATATAAAGCAGGGTAAGAATGTGAGAAAAATTATCAGTCCATTCATTTCAGAATAATTTTAATTTGGAGCCTGTTCTGTGTTATACATTCCTGCTAGATATGAGGGTACAAAAGGAATAAGACATTACTCCTGATATGAATTATGAATGCAGTTATTATGCAATAAAAATCAGTAGATTTTTATTGCAATAAAAGAATATAAATCCTAAACAACATCTCTCATTATGTTTGTTTTAGTTATTTTTTTAATATAGATTGATAGAGATACAGTTCTCTCTTCTATAAATTGATAAGTGCATAAACTTATAACAATTCATAAACTTTCCAAGCTAAGTGAACTGCATTGCAGATTCTCAGAAATGTCCTTACTAGTGCCCAGAAACTTAAGTTGGCAGTATGCAGGGAAGAGACAGTATAGCCAATGGTGCTTAGAGGTAGCTATAAGTCAGAGTTCTTCAGGGAACTTTTAAAAAGTTACAGATAAAGCCTTGGCTTGTGGCTTAGTGGATTCATGCTGGCCTGTGAACCCAAAGGTCACTGGTTCGATTCTCAGTCAGGGCACATAACCAGGTCCTAGGCCAGGTCTCCAGCCAGGTCCGTAGCTGGAGGCAGGTGAAAGGCAACCTGATGTTTCTCTCCCTATCTTCCTCCCTCCCTGCCCTTCACTCTAAAAAACAATGAATAAGATCTTTAAAATAAAATAAAATAAAATTACAAATACCAACAACCTGGCACAGTCACCCTGTGAACCACTTTGCCACCTTTAGCCTAGGTCAGGTAAACATCCTAAATTTTGGCAGCAGCAGAGAAAGAAAACCCAAGAAACAAAAAACTGCTTTACGTGTTAAGAGAAGGTCAGAAACCACCAAAAATAAAGGATATCATTGAAATCATCATCTAGATTTTCTCACACAACTCTCTCTTCTGCTTCCAATTCATTATCTATGTCACTTACATTTACCTTCTCTTCTCTGAGAGACCTGAGACCATATTTCATATGGACAAAATGGATGTCTAGGTTAAATTTCTATAGACTAAGAAATCACCCTCAAAAGGGAAAAAAAAAAAAAAAAAAAACTGACTTAGTGATTCATTGGGGAAAATAGACATAAGAGATTATGCCATACGTTCCGCTAACTTCACTTAGAAATCATGGACTTATTAAGCATGAACAGGGTAAATATTGATTGATGACTTGCTTAAGGGGAACAAGAATCAGCAATGTGATCCATGAGTTCTAGATTTTAAAAAATGCAATAATCCAATGAATATTTTTAATATCTCTCCATGTTGAATTAAGCATTACAAAAATAGGCAGAGAAACATCTCAATGCTACTATTATTATATTAACCATTTTATTTTATTTAATATATGCTTAACTTTCATTATTTTATTAAACAAGTAATAAATAAGTATTGATCATCTACCATGTTATGTGCAGGGGATAAAATATTGAACCATACAGGCCTAGTCCTTGTTTTCTTCATGGTAGTTTCCAGCAAAGAATAGATATAGGTATGGAAACTACAACATAGTGTGAAAAGTAAAGAATGCTATGCAGGATGAATGCTAAGACACATAAAGCCACATTCATGAAAATGACAGGTCATTGAAGAATTTCTGGAATTTTGACTTCTAAACTGAGACAAAGTACAAGTAGGAACTATTTAATTTAAAAAATAAGTAACAAATGCTCTAGGAAAGGTGAATGTAAGGTTTTAGAGATCCAAACTAGAAGGGTCAGATTTTAAGTTGTGAAATCATGTTAGTAAATTAAATTATATCTTAATAAGAACACTATACAGGTTTAACTGTGGAGAGTAAATCAGATTTATCTTTCAGTAAATTCATGCAGCCTTTCAGGTTGACGATAAGTTAGAGAAACTGAAGGCTAGCCCTAAAAAAGAGCGAATTAAGTAATACAGGTGAGTGATGATAGAGGGTATGGCTGAGAGAGTAATAAATAGGAAGGTATAAAAAAAGTGATTGAAATTGAGCAATGTTAGAGAAATAGCAATATTTTGGATGTAACTGTGGTGGTTTAGATAAAAGCATAAAAGGAAGAAGAGGCTAGAGGAGATATTTTAGATATGTTGATTTTTCAGTGACCAGGCAGACATCCAAATTAGATATCAAATAAGCAGTTTGATGTGAGGTCTAGACTGCACTTCAAGAACAAGCTATATATATATAGGTTTGAACAACATTAATCCACAAGCAGTAACTGAAGCCATGGGAATTAAAATATTGCTCAGTTTTAGTTAGTAAAGGATAAAAGATAAAAATAAGGCCAACAAAGGAAAAGGATGCTCAAAGTACCAAGGAGAAGTAGCCTGAAAAACTTCAGGAATGTGATTTATGGGAAGCCACAAGGAGTTTATCAAGGATGGAGTGTTTAATTGTGCCATGTACTATAGAAAGTGCAAATGAAAAAACCAAGGAATCTCAAGACTGTCAGTTGATTTCACAGCAGAACCTGTAGGCCAGAAGGGAATGGCATGAAAATTCAAAGTGGTGAAAAGCAAGGACTTAACTTACAGCCAAGTTATCATTTAGAATCAAAAGAGAGATGAATGCTTCTCAGACAAAACACAAAACAAAACAAAACAAAAAGCAAAAGGCAAAACAAAACAAAACAAAACAAAAAGCAAAAGAGTTCAGCACCATCAAACAGTATTACAAAAAATGTTAAAGGAGAAGAAGAAAGAGGAGAAGGAGAGGAAGAGGAGGAGGAGGGAGGAGAAGGAGGAGGGAGGAGAAGGAGGAGAGAGGCAGATCAAAACTATGAATAATAAAATGACATTAGCCCTGGCTGGTGTGGCTCAGTGGATTGGTGCAGACTTTCCAACCCAAAGGTCGCTGGTTCACTTCCCCAGTCAGGGCACATAACCAGGTTGCAAGCCAGGTCTCCAGCCAGGTCCTTAGCTGGAGTCAGGTAAGGCAACCATACATTGATGTTTCTCTCCCTTTCTTCCTCCCTCCCTTCCCCTCTCTCTAAAAATATTTTTTTAATTAATAAAAAAGAGACCCTTGCATATGCTGTCTACAAGATACTCACTTTAGATGAAAAGATACAGACTAAAGGAAGGAAAAAGGTATTTCATGAAAATAGAAATAAATAAAAAGCTGGGTTAACAATACTTATACCAGATAAAACAGACTTGCAAAATAAAGTCTGTAATGAGACATAAAAGGACCCAGCAATTCAACTTCTGGGTATTTATTCAAAGAAACCCAAAACATTATTGCAGGATTATTTACAATAGCAATATATAGGAGCAACCCAGGTGTCCATAGGTGAGTGGATAAAGCAGTGGTGCATACATACAATGGAATATGATTTGGTCATTAAAAAAAAAAAAAAAAAGAAATCAATTCTTGCCATCTGCAACAAGGTGACAACATGTATGAACCTAGAGGGTATTGTGCTGAGTGAAATAAGTCAGGCAGAGAAAGACAAATGCCATATTACTTCACTTATATGTGGAATCTTTTAAAAAAACAAAACCTTATATATTCAGAGAACATTTTTTTTAAGTTTATTTTTATTGTTGTTATATTACATTTATCTCATTTCCCCCCCTCTGCTCTCTCCTTCCCCACCCTCCTTATCTGCATCCCCTAGTCAATGCCACATGTTGTCTGTATCCAGGGGTCATCAATGCTAGTTACTTGACTAAACTGTTCCTCTTCTTTGCCTCTTTTCCCTCCTTCCTTCACCCCCTCCTCTCTGCACACTGAAAATGCATTCCTTGTATTCATGTTTCTGGTTCTGTTTTGTCTGCTTGCTTATTGTTCATTAGTCTCCTGTATTAAGTGAGAACATGTGGTATTTAATTTTTGCTGCCTGGCTTATTTCACTAAACTTGATATTCTCTAATTCCATCCATGCTATCGCAAATGGTGGAGTTCTTTTTATCTTTCTGCTGTGTAGCACTCCATTGTGTAAATGTACCAAAGTCTTTTGATCCAGTCATCCACTGAAGGAAGGGTACTTAGGCTGTTTCTAGCACTTTGCTATTGTAAATAGCGCTGCTATGAACATAAGGTTGTATAGGTTCCTCTGAATTGGTGTTTCAGGATTCTTTGGATATAATCCTAGCAGTGGAATCACTGGGTCATAAGGCAGTTCTATTCTTAGTTTTTTGAGGAAATTCCATACTGCCTTCCATAGTGGCTGTACCAGTCTGTACTCCTACCAGCAATGCACAAGGGTTCCCTTTTCTCCACATCCTTATCAGCACTTGTTTGTGGATTTGTTAATGATGGCCATTCTGACAGGTGTGAGGTGGTATCTTGCTGTAGTTTTAATTTGCATCTCTCTGATGGCTGGTGATGTGGAGCATTCTTTCATTCTTTCATGGCTATGGGCCCTTTGTATGTCTCCCTTGGAGAAGTGCCTATTCAAGTCCTTTGCCCATTTTTTAATTGGGCTGTCTGTCTCCCTGGTGTGGAATCATATAAGTTCTTTATATAGGTTGGAGATCGAACCCTTGTCTGAGGTGTCATTGGTGAATATGTTTTCCCATATGGTTGGTTCCCTTTCTATAGTCTTGATGTTTTCTTTGGCTGAGCAGAAACTTTTCAGTTTGATGTAGTTCTAGTTGTTTATTTGTTCCTTTATTTTGCTTGCCTTGGGAGATATTTCAGTGAAAATTTTGCTTTTCTTTTTTCTTAGGATTGCTATAGCTATTTGGGGTTGTTTTTGACTCCATATGAATTTTTTAAGTGTTTGTTCTAATTCTGTGAAATATGATGTTGGTATTTTAATAGGGATTGCATTGAATCTATAGATGACTTTGGGTATTATCGACATTTTAATGATGTTAATTCTTCCCAGAGAGCATTTCTGATGGTTGCCATATGGGAGGTATAGTTCATGGAAATGGGTGAAAAGGGAGAAAGGATTAACAAATACAAATTAGTAGTTACAAAATAATCATGGGGGTGATGGTATAGGGAATATAATAAAGTATATTATAATAACAATGTATGGTATCAAATGGGTTCTAGACTTTTTGGGGTGGTCACTTCATAACTTGTATAAATGACTAATCACTATGTCAACATGTAAAACTAACATAATTGTATGTCAACTCAACTGTAATTGGAAAAAATAATTATTTTTAAAAAATACCAAGGAAGGCCCTGGCTGGTGACATAGTGGATAAGGCCCTGGGCCTGTGAACCCAAGGGCCATTGGTTCAATTACCCAGCCAGGGCACATAACCAAGTTACAAGCCAGGTCTCCAGCCAGGGCCATAGCTGGAGGCAGGTGAAAGGCAACCATACATTGATGCCTCTCTCCCTCTCTGCCTCTCTCTCTACTCCTCTCTCTAAAAATAAAAAATAAAATCTTTAAAAATAAATAAATAAAATAAAATAAAAATAAAGAGACCAAGGATTATTTAGCATAACACTTATTTTCAGATATCTTGAAATGCATATCTATGCTTCCTCCAGCTAGAATATTGGTGGTGTTTATTTGTTTTTGGTTTTGTTATTTTAATTTCACATAGGCTTTTTTTCATGCTTCCTCTTCCACAGTAGACAGTACTTAGAGCATTTAACTGAATATGCTATAAAAAGGACAAGAAACTAAGGAAGTTAAATGATTGCAATCATAGCAAAAGAGTCATTGTCTGTAATATTTTAAAGCTTGGGAATGGATAGCAAGTAAATGACATTTAGTGTGGTAGTTAGTAAACCAGATTTAAGGAAAGTGATTTAAAATGACTTCTTCCCCTGGCTGGTAGCACAGTGGATAAGGTGCCGGCCTGCGAACCCAAAGGTCGCAGGTTCGATTCCCCAGCCAGGGCACATAACCAGGTTGCAAACCAGGTCTCCAGTCAGGTCTGTGGCTGGAGGCAGGTGAAACGCAACCATACATTGATGTCTCTCTCTCTCTCTGCCTCTCTTCCTTCCCCTCTTTCTAAAAATAATGAAATAAAATTAAAAAAAAAAAAAACACCTTTAAAATGACTTCTTTCTACCAGTTTATTTGAAACTGGGTTTTTTGTAATGCCTATTCCATAATCAACTTAAAATGAGCAATCCTGGCCACAGATACTAATTATTTCTCAAAAATAAATGTTCATTTGTCATCAAACATACAAATCTTGATAAGAAGATACAGCACTAGATTATAGGCTCTATGAGAACATGAAATGAATGAATTTAGTTTTAACACTATTATTTGTCCTAGCACTAAACAGTATAACTGGCACAAATTAGATGCTTAAAATATATTTTGACTGACTGGCTGACTGAGTGAATGAATGAAGCACCAGAGCCAAGAGCTAGAATTATCTGATAATGTTTCCATTATACATATTCTGCAAGATGGAGATACATTCTGGGGAAAGAGTCAATTGAAATGTAAAAATAAGTATCAACTGATCTTCTGAGAAAAAACTAAAGGAAAGTTTTATACTAAATAGCAAACATTTAAATCCTCTGTCCAACCCTTAGATGCATTCATACATATACTGTCCAACAAAAGTATTTAGCTGACTAAATTTTATTAAGGATTATTAGGAAATACAGAGCCAAAAATAACTGAACAAGTGACTAAGATGACAACGAACAAAATCAGCACTGAGAAGGGTAAAATAAGTGCAATGTGGAAACAACAATTTAAATGACCCACTCATGGTAATATGTTGCAAATTAATGGTGGGTCCTCAGTAAATCATTTTAAATCACTTTCTTTAAATCTGGTTTACTAACCACCACACTAAATGTCATTTACTTGCTCTCCATTCCCAAGCTTGAAAATATTACAGCCCTGGCTGGTAGCACAGTGGATAAGGCACCGGTCTGCAAACCCAAGGGTTGCTGGTTCCATTCCCAGTCAGGGCAGATAACCAGGTTGCAAGCCAGGTCTGTAGTTGGAGGCAGGTGAAAGGCAACTATACATTGATGTCTCTCTCCCTTCCCCTCTCTCTAAAAATAATAAATACTATATATATATATATATATATATATATATATATATATATATTACAGATAATGATTATTTTGCTATGATTGCAATCATTTAACTTCCTTAGTTTCTTGTCCTTTTCATAGCATATTCAGTTAAATGCTCTGAGTACAGTCATCCCTCAGTATCCATGGGGGCTTGTTCCAGAGACTCTCTTACCTTGGATATCAAAATCCATGGATATTCAAGTCCCTTACATAAAATGTTATGGTATTTGCATAAAGCCTACACACACCCTCCTGTATACTTTAAATCATCTCTAGGTTACTTATAATACCTAATACAATGGGAAAACAATGTAAATAGTTATTATACTGCATCTGCATTGTTCAGGGAATAATGACAAGTCTATACATGATCAGTATAGATGTATCCATCACAGGCTTAAGTATTTGGTACACAACAACAAAAAAATGTAACTTTGTTTTTTCCTTGTATACTTTCAATCTGAGGTTGGTTGAATCCATGGATGTGACCCCATGGATATGGAGGACTGACTGTGTATGCATATTATGAGTGGACAGAACTTCAACTCTAGGGTAAAATAGGAAATACAATGTGGAACTAAAAGGCACATGACCACCCCAGCTATCCTGGTTCCCCAACCCAACACAGTCTTACAGAAATAATTGCAAGCATGTTGGAGGAGGTGGTGAGTGTCTAGGATAAAACTAAAGCAATGTTAAAAGTGAGCTGGTAGCTAGAGATGGAAGAGTTACAACCCTTTCTGTCACAATGAACAAAAGAGTCAACCAGAATAGTTTTAAAAATAAGTAAAATTATCTCTATCAACATAAATCCAAAAACTGGTAGTTCAGATATTGGTTCAATGGCCTGGGAATCTGAAATTTTATTTGGCTACTCTGACATCCCAGGATTACCACCTTCATCCTTTGTCTTATTGATTTATGTTGCAAGGTGGCTGCCACAATTTCAGAGATTTCATGTAGATAAAATATAGCTTATGGGGATTTTTTCACTTTTCCCCTCTCCCTCTCTCCATTTTCAGGAGATAAATATTTTCTAAAAGCCCTCCAAAAGACTTTTCCTCAAGTTTCATTGTCCAAGAGTAGGTCACATATATGTGCCCTACGTGCATTCTAAACACAATCTCTGCCAACAAGAACAGAAAATGAGAAGCGGTGGCAACCAACTGTGTCAGTCTTTTCTTTTGGACATACTGTTAACAGAACACTTGGCATACCCTTCCCTTAACCTCATTTCCCACTCAGCTTTTCCAAGCTGACTTCCTTGCCTCATGTTGAGTTTATATGTGAATGATATTGCAATTTCCCTGCATAAGTATTTTGCCTCTTGAATTTCAGGGTTTGGAATTGATTACATGAACAAATAACATGAATATAAGGAGGTTCAACTGCACAAGCAAGAGAGTTGGACAAAAGCTATTCTTGTAAATACAAAACTGATTCCTGTTAGTTAACTAAACCATGAAAACATGAAAAAATTTCAGTGATTTTAATAAAATTTTATTTACAAAGTATTGAATTTTGGGCATGAAAAGTAAAAGCTTTGCTTAATGTGTTTGGGTTGTGGAAAATTAAAAATCTTATCCAGATTCTTGCTATTTTAAGTTAATGACAAGAAGAAACCCCTACTCTGCATTTTTTGGTACACCAGCATTGCTATAACCACTAAAAACTGAAGACCCTTTCATATATAGTCTTAAAAAGTATATGACTTGTAAAGCAAAAAGGTTTTGTTGCAGGAAAAAAGGATATGATGTAAAAGTATTCTAAAGTCCTAATTTTTTAATTTGCAAGTTATTACTAGTCTAAACCTTTTTTTCATAGATAAGAAAATGGAGACTCTGAGATATAAAGTGATTTACTCAAGGATCACTCAATAACTAAGAAACAGCTGAGATGTTAAGGAATCTAACAGAATTATGTTTCTACTGCAGAATTATCCTTTACACCAACATTTAATGATATTCTCTAATGTCAAATTAAAAAGTAAAAAATGCTCATAAACTAAGGCAATTTGCATAACTGAAAGTTAATCTGAATACCCTTTTCATTTCAATTTTGGCAACCAAATATTTCTAAAACATATCTGTTTCCTTTGCTTTATTGAAAAGTTTGGACTGAATAATACTTAATGCATTCTGGATTACTTCTAATCTGGAAATATCTTTGTCTTTATAATGAGTACCATTTATTATGGTTCTGTGATCAGATTTTGAGTTTATAAAGTTAAGCAGAGTTTTTTATTACTGGTCCCAGATCATTCCTTGGACAATATTTATTTGATTAGTTCGTGTGATTATTTTGTTTCTAAAACAAAGCTTTTAGCTCTTGTCTTTAGATGTCCATCTTTGTGTTAAATAAAATGTCAAACACAGACAAAAATCTGATTGGGGTTTGTTATTTACTTTATTTTGGTCTTTCCATAGGTCTAATATTGTCCAGTGTTTTTATTGGAAATGGCAGATCAATGATGAATGATTTGAGGATATGAAAAATTTAGTCACTGTTTTAATTCTCTGGCCTGATGATACAAGACCAGCATTAATAAAGGGCATCAGAAAGCCTTCCAAGGATCTGTTGAGAGGAGATAGCTTTTCTCTTCTTTCCTAAAGGAGAGGTTTCAGAACATGCAGTCCCCTTCCATTCTGCCTCTCTTAAAATTAAGTTAGTTTGGTAAACCCTGAAGCATTCTTCTAAAAGTGGAACAATTATTCTTACACATGTGCCCCATCTTATTTATTTATTTATTTACGCTTCTTAATAAATTAGTTATGGAAATATGTAGACTGGTAGCTACAAGGGCTACAGATTTCAAATTAACTTATCTTACTTAACCCAGGGTTGGTAAGTGTCAGGTAGAGTGAGACAGGATAAAATACAACAGAGCATAGCAGGATGAGATAAGACTTTCTAAATTGGGAAGTATCTCAAAACTATGTATTTCAGAAACTTGGAAAAAGATGGTCTCAAAATGTACAATTTAGTCAATAAATAATAGTTAAGCATGAATATACTTAATTGAAAATGTATATTTCTTGTAGGAATTTTGCCCTCCATCTTGCTACAGGCCTTACTTATGGATAAGACTGACATAAAAATGAGGTCTTCATGTTATTTTGGTTGCAAAACATAAATAAGGTATAAAATTTATTATTTTTAGACTAATTACAGTACCAGATAAATCTTGTTTTAGTAACAATTTAGCATACTCCGGCAAAATGAAAACAAAGGTTGATGCTATGTATCATCATTTCTAAACTATAAGGTAAGTAATCACCAATGCTGCTGAATCACCATCATCCACTTAAATGGTTGAATATCTACTGAGCCTTTGATGTTATTTAAGATATCATGATTTTTACAAACTATAATTTTAGTTCCAAGACATTACAACCTCAAATAAACTAAATAGATTTTATTGATGTAGAACTTCTATTAGCTGTTTTTAAAAGTTTTGTTCTACTTCATAGAAGTTTCAATTTCCCATTTTCAAAAACATTGTGTTAACTCAGTAGTTTCCTCTGTGCATATTGGTGAATTATATATATTTTCTACCTTTATAGCTACATATTTCTCTATGTATCTGTTTCTGTCCCACATTTGCTAAAACATCAGTAATTATTAGTAATACATAACAGCACCCATGAAAATAAATACCACTCCCAATTTTAAAAATTTCTTTTTAATATCCTTTGAAATGCAATTTTTAAAGAGCAGCTTATAAAAATACATATGGTACATGATTATGCCTTTCCCCCATCTCCATCCCTGAAATAATTTATTTTTGAAACAATGACAATAGAGACTAGTAATCAATAAATGAGTCTCATTTTAAGATTGTAACAACTTGTTCCCCAAAAAATAAACAATTTCTTCTTTCATCACAGATAGCAGTTAATTTTAACTCCAAAATAGAGAATAGACTTTTATCCACAATTTAAGGAATGATATCAGCAAGATGGTGGAGGCTTCAACCTTCAGCACTACACAGAAACATCAATTTTGGCAACCTTCTATGGTATGAGAATACCTTCTTCAATAAATGACCCTAGTAAAATTGGATATTTACATGCAAAATAATAAAACTGGATGCTTATAACATACACAAATCAACTCAAAATAAATACTTAAGTGTAGAACCTAAAATTACAAAGGTCCTAAAAGAAAAGGGAAATACTCCTCGACATTAGTCTTGGCAATGTTTTATTTGTTTTTGGATACGAAACCAAAAGCATATGCAACAAAACTAAAACAAACAAATGCAGTTATACGAAAATAAAAGACATTCGTGAACAAAATGGAAAGGCACAATAGTAGAAAATATATATTTACTGATATACAAGGTCTATCCCAAAATTATCAGCTGCACAAACTGTTATAATTATATTGCCATTGGCTCAATCAATACTTTTGAGACAGACCATATGTACAGGGTGAATGAGATCAATTGGCAATAACTTTGCATCTCCTTATTTCACATACTTCTTATTCATTTTGAAAAATTATGTTTCTAAGGTTATGATTTAACATCATGGTTTCAGATATAAAATATTAAATTCTGAAAGCAACCATCATGTCAAAAGAATATGATGTTAGAGCAACCATAATTTCTGGACTGCATGCAGGGTGAAAGGCTAAGGAAATTGCAAACTTCAATAACGACCCTTTACATACAGCTGACAACATGAAGAAGATGTATGATGCTGATCCTGATGTTGCCACACAAGCAAGAAAAATGCATAAGGTACACAAGGATCGCACAAGTCCATATATTGTACACAGAATCCAGGAGATCATCAATGAAGATCCAGGAATGTCAATGCTCTCCATATCAAGAGAACTACAGATGTTGGATGCAGCAGGAGGCAAGATTATTGCTGAAGATATCAGATACAGATCATATGTTCTTAGAAGAGACCAGTTTATGACACAGCAAAGGAAAGGTGCTTTGAAAAAGCAAGGAAACTGCTAACAAAGTTGAAAAATCCCAAAGATAAAAACCCTCTGATTTTCTTCTCCAGTGAAAAGAAGTTTCATCAGGACCAACTAGTCAACAGAAGACACAACAGGTGGCTCTGTGAGAATCTTAATGAAGACCCAATTGTCATGAAAATGAAATTCCCTGCTACAGTGATGATGTTAGGTTTTGTCAGCAATGAAGGAGATATCATGACCCCACATTTGTTTCCACAAGGCTTGAAGGTGACTGCTGATGTTTATCTTGGTGTTTTGAGAGAAGCAGTTGCATGGATGAAGCAAGTTGCAAATGGATGTCATTTTATCTTCCAACAAGATGGTCCAGCACATAACACCAGAAAGGTGCTCAGTGTTAAAGTTCCAGAATGCTGGTCAAAGGAAATCTGGCCACCTAGTTCACCAGATGCAAACTCTTTAGATTATTATGTAAGGAGTATTTGTGAGAGAGAAGTTAATAAACAACCTCATTCCAATAAAGAGGTTGTTAAAGCTAAGATTTAAAACATTATAATGTCCATGGATAAAGAAAAGTTAATTAAAGCATGCTCAAGATTGCAAAGTTGAATCAAGTTTATTATTGCAGCAAATGGAGCCTTTTTTGAACAATTGAAATAATGACTATGTTTATGTATTTATATGTAAGAATAAATTTATTTCAAAATATAACACTTTTGTGGTATGTTGTTTATTTTACTAAAACTTTTCCTCTGTATTGTGCATAACCTGTATTTATATGAAAAGACATATATCATGTAAGGGGTTACTATTCAAAATGCATAAGGAATTCATACAATTCAATATAAAAAAGTACTGATTAAAAACTGGGTAAAGAGGCCTTGGCTGGTAGCACAGAGGATAAACTGAGCCTGCGAAGTCAAAGGTCACTGGTTCAATTACCCAGCCCGGGCACATAACCAGGTTGCAAGCCAGGTCTCCAGCCAGGTCCTTAGCTGGAGGCAGGTGAAAGGCAACCATACATTGATGTCCCTCTCCCTCTCTGCCTCTCTCCTTACCCCTCTCTCTAAAAATAATAAATAAAATCTTTTTTAAAAATACTGAGCAAAGGGCTTAAATGGACATTTTCCCAAAGATGACATACAAATGGACAATAGGTGCAATGAAAAGGTGCTCAACATCACTAATCATCAGAGAAACACAAATCAAAATCACAATGAGGTAGCCTCTCACTCTTGTTAGGATATCTATTATTAAAGTAAAAAATAACAAATCTTGGCAAGGAAGAGAAAGAGAACCCTGCTCTTTATTAGTGGGAAAATAAACCCTTACAGCCATCATGCAAAACTATGGAGCGTCCTCAGAATTTAAACTACTCTATTCTCTTTTGCACCCTGGCTGCTTGAAGATCAGCCACCACCATGAACGACACAGTAATCACTTGGACCAGGAAGTTCATAACCAACAGACTATTTCATAGGAAATAAATGGTCACTGATGTCTTTCACCTTAGGAAGGTGACAATACCTAAGACAGAAATTTGTAAAAAACTAACCTAAATGTATAAAACAACACCAGATGTTATTTTTGTGTTTGGATTTAGAACCTATTTTGGTGGTGGCAGCAAGACAACTAGCTTTGGTATGACTTATTATTCTTTGGATTACACACACACACACACACAAAATGAACCCACACACAGACTCAAAATATATGGTCTATATGAGAAGAAAACAGTGAAAGGGATGCAAGAACAAAATGAAGAAAGTCAAGGAAGCTGAAAAAGACAACGTTAGTGCTGGCAAAATGTGAGCTGGAGATTCGACAACAGAAGGAGTAAATATTTTTCAGAGGCTTTATCTGGGGTGATTATGCAAGATTAATAAACTAAGAACTTTCATATGGTGGAAAAATATTCCATGATCTAGCAATCATACTTCTGGTATTTACCCAAAGGAATTGAAATCAGTATCTCGAAGAGTCGTCTACACTTTCATGTTCATTGTGGCATTATTCACAATAGCCAAGACATTAAAACCTAAATATTCATCCTTAGATGAGTGGATAAAGAAAATGTGGCATTATACACCTATAATGCCAACATGAATGGGCCTGAATATGCTAAGTGAAATAAAACAGACATACACACACAAAAAAAAAAAACCCAAAATACTACATAATCTCACTTATTTTCAGAATCTAAAATAGTCAAATTCATGTAAGTAGGAAGTAGAATTGTGGTTGCCAGGAGCCTAGGGGAAGAGGAAAAGGAGAGGTGATAGTTTAAAAATACAAAGTTTCAGTTATGTAAGATGAAGAAGTTTTGGAGACCATGCCTATAGCTAACAATAATTTATTGTATATCTAAAAATTGCTAAGAGGGTAAATCTTAGGTTAAATGTTTATTAATATATATATTAATAAATGATGCTGGAGAAAAATTTGGGCATTGATGAATATGTTTATCCCAAACACATTGAGTTATATACATATAATATGTAAAATTGTATATGGTAATCACACTTAATAAAGTGGTTTAAAATAATAAAAATGAAATAAAATATTGTAGCAAGGTTTAAAAAATACAAAAATAATTTGATGGAATTACAAGGTTGAGGCCAATATTATGGACTGCTTAAAGATGGTATCTTATCTTTGCACTTGCTCTTAACTGAAAATGAATGAGTAGGTGCCCTAAATACTTTTGAGCAGTTTAAGTTGGAGGCTAGAGAAAAAGAGGATAAAATTCAATATGATGTTTTCTGACTCTTTTTTCCCCATTCATGAGGGAAAAGTCATCTCTTCCATTAACTCTGATGTGGTCATGCTTTCATATGTTTCCAGCCATTTCTTCAAACATACTTCCTCTGTGCTGTCTTGATCTAACAGAATAGCACAAAAGGATATTTTAATCATCAATATGTACTGGTAGGGTGCCTCCTGTATGTAAATACTTTCAGTCTGCTCAGAGAGTTTCCATCTTCAGTATTCTCTACCCTGCAAAAAATTTACGCTATTAGAATTAAAATGAAATTCCAAAACCAAGAAGCCAAACATTTCCATTTTAAGAGTAACTCAGCTATGACCAGCTCAGTGGCTTTTACAAACCTAAATTCAACAAATCCCTAGAACCACAGATTTCTTACCAACCTGCAGTCTTTTTGAGAGCATAGAACAAGCTAGAAATTTTAACTTCAAGCAGCAAAGCTAGCTCTGGCTAATTTAGACAAACAAACAAACAAAACAAAAAAAACCCGGTTTTTTGGTAAAATGTGGCATAGCTGACAGAAACAAAGAAAGAGCCAAAGAACCAGCTCAATGAAGGAAAAGAACAGAAGTGTGCCAATGACTGGGTAGCAGGAACTAATAACAATTCTCGTAGATGATTCCCAGGTAATGAAAGAACCACTGTCAGTTTTTATCTCTGTGTTTGTAATTCCAGGGATCTAATCCTTGAAATGTGCTAACCCAAAAAAGAGAAATAAAAATGTAGGGTTATTTTTTGAAAATTGGCCTTAAAACTGTATCTCACAGTAAAGATGTTAGGTCCAAGGGGAGATACCAGGTGCTAGTACCAGGAGAAGGAATACATTCTGGCTATGTTAAAACAAATTTGCCAAAAAAATGGCATACATTTTATTATACACCACCCCAAAATGTATTCAAGAATGTTCTCTTTACCAAAGTTAAGGATAAAGACACTAAGAAAAAAGGAGGTAAGAAATTTAAAAAATAATCAGTAATAAAACAAAATCATAGCAATTTTCATTTAGATGCATTTTCCAGCATAAAATCTGTGCTTTAGACTATGATAACACTTAGCAAAAGTTGTGGGTACAATTCGTATTCTTATTTTTTTTTAATATACAATATATATATTTTTAAATTTTATTGTTGTTGTATTACATCCATCCCCTTTTTGCTCCCCTCTGTCCCCCTCCCCACCCACCCATTCCCCCAAAAAACAATCCCACCTGTTGTCCATGTCCATGGTTCCTTCATACTAGGTTCTTGTCTAAGCTGCTCCCCTTCTTTGCCTCTGCCTCCCCCCTTCCTCCAACCCCGTTCCCCCTGACCACTGAAGGCCTATTCCTTGTATTAATATACTTGTTTCTGTTTTGCTTGTTGTTAGTTTTGCTCATTATTGTCCCGTAATGGGTGAGATCATATGATATTTGTCCTTCACTGACTGGCTTATTTCACTAAGCATAATACTCTCCAGTTCCATCCATGTTGTTGCAAAGGGTACAAGTTCCTTCTTTCTTTCGGCTATATAGAATTCCATTGTGTAAATATACCAAAGTTTTTTGATCCAATCATCCACTGATGGGCACTTAGGCTGTTTCCAGCACTTGGCTATTGTAAATAGTGCCGCTATGAACATAGGTGTGCATAGGTTCTTCTGAATTGGTGTTTCAGGATTCTTTGGGTATAGTCCAAGTAGTGAAATTGCTAGATCAAAAGGCAGTTCCATTTTTAGATTTTTAAGGAAACCCCACACTGTTTTCCACAGTGGCTGCACCAGCCTACATTCCCACCAACAGTGTACGAGGGTTCTCTTTGCCCTGCATCCTCGCCAACACTTGTTGTTTGTTGATTTGCTGATGATTGCCATTCTGACAGGTGTGAGGTGGTATTTTATTGCAGTTTTAATTTGCATCTCTCTGATGACTAGTGATGTTGAGCATTCTTTCATATGCCTCTGGGCCCTTTGCATATCTTCCTCAGTGAGTTGTCTGTCCAGGTCCTTTGCCCATTTTTTAATTGGGCTGTCTGTCTCCCTGGTGTTGAGTCACGTTAGTTCTTTATATATTTTGGAGATCAGACCCTTGTCTGAGGTATCATTGGCAATTATGTTTTCCCATACAGTTGGTTCCCTTTGAATATTGCTGATATTTTCTTTAGCTGAACAGAAACTTTTCAATTTGATATAGTCCCATTTGTTGATTTGTTCTTTGATTTCCTTTGCCCTTGGTGAAGTATCAGTAAACATATTTTTACGTAGGATATCCGAAAGTTTACTGCCTATATTTTTCTTCAGGACCTTTATGGTGGCACTGCTTATGTTTAAATCCTTTATCCATCTTGAGTTTATTTTGGTGTACGGTGTAAGTCGGTGGTCTAGTTTTATCTTTTTGCATGTTGCTGTCCAGTTCTCCTAACACCATTTGTTGAAGAGACTGTTTTTACTCCATTGGATGTTCCTTCCCCCTTTGTCAAATATTAGTTGACCATACAGTCCTGGGTTAATTTCTGGGCTCTCTATTCTGTTCCATTGATCTATATATCTATTCTTATGCCAGCACCATGCTGTTTTGATGACAGTAGCCTTGTAATAATGTTTGAAGTCCGGTATTGTGATTCCTCCTACCTTGTTCTTCTTTCTCAAGATTGTGGTGGCTATTTGTGGGTGTTTTGAGCTCCATATAAATTTTTGAATTATTTTTTCTATTTCTGTAAAGTCTGTCATTGGTATTTTAATTGGGATTGCATTGAATATGTAGATTGTTTTGGGTAGTATGGACATTTTAATGATGTTCATTCTTCCCATCCACGAACATGGTATATGCTTCCATTTATTTGTGTCTTCCTTGATTTCTTTCTTCATTGTTCTGTAGTTTTCTGAGTACAGGTCTTTCAACTCCTTGGTGAAGTTAATTACTAGGTATTTTATTTTTCTTGTTGCTATGGTAAATGGGATTTGTTTTTTCGCTTCTATTTCTGTTGTTTCATTATTGGTATACAAAAATGCTTTTGATTTCTGGATATTGACTTCATACCCAGCTATTTTGCTAAATTTGCTTATTAGGTCAAGTAAGTTTTTGGTGGAACCAATCGGGTTTTGCATGTACACTATCATATTATCTGCAAGTAATGACAGTTTGACTTCCTCCTTTTCAATATGTATACCTTTGATTCCTTTTTCTTCTCTGATGGCTATAGCTAGTACTTCCAAGACAATGTTGAATAGAAGTGGAGAAAGTGGACAGCCTTGTCTCCTTCCTGATCTTAGGGGGAAAGCTTTCAGTTTTTGTCCATTAAGTATGATGTTGGCTTCAGGTTTCTCATAGATGGGCTTTATGATGCTGAGGTATGCTCCCTCTATTCCCATTTTGCTGAGGGTTTTTATCATAAATGGTTGCTGCACTTTGTCAAATGCTTTTTCAGCATCTATTGATATGATCATATGGCTTTTATCTTTCAATTTGTTGATGTGGTGTATTACATTTATTGATTTACGAATGTTGTACCATCCTTGCATCCCTGGGATGAAGCCCACTTGATCATGGTGTATGATCTTTGTAATATACTGCTGAATCCGATTGGCCAACATTTTGTTGAGAATTTTAGCATCTATGTTCATCAGAGATATTGGCCTGTAGCTTTCTTTCTTAGTTGAATCTTGCCCTGGTTTTGTGATTAGAATAATATTGGCCTCATAGAAAGAGTTTGGGAGTCTTCCCTCTTCCTGAATTTTTTGGTATAGTTTGAGGAGGATAGGAGTTAGTTCTTGAAATGTTTGGTAAAATTCACCTGTGTAGCCATCTGGTCCAGGGCTTTTGTGCTTTGGGAGATTTTGGATGACTTCTTTAATTTCACTCGTTGTTATTGGTCTATTCAGGCTTTCTGCTTCTTCTGGGTTCAGTTTTAGTATATTATCCCTTTCCAGAAATGTGTCCATTTCATCCAGGTTGTCATATTTTTTGTCATAGAGTTGTTTGTAGTAATTTCTTACAGTCTTTAGTATTTCTGAGGTATCAGTTGTGATTTCCCCTCTTTCATTTCTGATTCTGTTTATTTGCGTCCTCTCTCTCTTTTTCTTCATGAGTCTGGATAAGGGCTTGTCAATTTTGTTTATTTTTTCAAAGAACCAGCTCCTGGTCCTGTCGATTCTTCGAATTGTAGTTTGAATCTCTGAGTTATTTAGTTCTGCTCTGATCTTGATGATTTCATTCTTTCTACTTGCTCTGGGCTTTGTTTGTTTTTGCTCCTCTAGTTCCTGCAGCTTTGTGGTTAGGTCATTTTTATAAACTTCTTGTAACCTTTTTTGGAAGGCCTCTATTGCTATAAATTTCCCCTGAGAACTGCCTTTGCTGTATCCCATAGGTTTTGGGCTGTTGTGTGTTCATTGTCATTTGTTTCCAGGAATGTTTTGATTTCATCTTTGATCTCATTGTTGACCCCTTCATTGCTTAAAAGCATGTTATTCAGTCTCTATGAGTTAGAGAATTTTTGGGATTTTCCCTTGAATTTGGTTTCTAGTTTCAAGCCATTGTGATCTGAGAAGATACTTTGTATGATTTCCATTTTCCTGTATTTGTGGAGGCTTGTCTTGTGACATACCATGTGGTCTATCTTGGAGAATGATCCATGTGCATTTGAAAAGAATGTGTATTTTGCTTCTTTGGGGTAAAAGACTCTGTATACATCATTTAGGTCCATTTCCTCTAGAGTGTTGTTCAGCTTTGGGGATTTTTTGTTTGGAAGATCTGTCCATTATTGATAGTGGGGTATTAAAATCCCCTACTAATAGTGTGTTGCTGTCTATGTCTTTCTTAATGTCTTCCAAGATTTTCCTTCTATATTTCGGACCTCCTATGTTGGGTGAGTATATGTTTATCAGAGTTATTTCTTCTTGATGGATTGTTCCCTTAAGTATTATGAAATGTCCATTTTTGACCCTTTTTATGTCCTTCATTGTAAAATCTATTTTATCTGAAATCAATATTGTTACTCCAGCTTTTTTTTCATGTCCATTTGCTTGATATATAGTTTTCCATCCCTTCACTCTCAATCTGTGTCGATCTTTTGTTCTGAGGTGGGTCTCTTGAAGACAGCATATATGTGGGTCATGTTGTCTTATCCATTCGGCTACCCTATGTCTTTAGATTGGTGAATTTAATCCATTTACATTGAAGGTGATTATTGATTGATACTTATTCATTGCCATTTTCTCCATTTGTGTCTCTATTCCTCTTTGGCTTTCTCTGTTTCTTCATTTGATTTGTGTACTTATTTTTATAGCAGACCCTTTTGCATTTCTTGCAATGCTGGTTTGGTAGAGATGTATTCTTTCAGTCTTTTTTTTGTCTGGGAAGCTCCTTATTTCTCCTTCTATCTTGAATGAGAGTCTTGCTGGGTAGAGTATTCTTGGTTGCAGGCCTCTGTTTACCATGACTTGAAATACTTTTTGCCATTCCCTTCTGGCTTGAATTGTTTCTGTTGAATAATCATTTGATAACCTTATTGGAGGCCCTTTGTATGTTATTTGTCTTTTCTCTCTTGATGCTTTTAGGATTCTCTCTTTGTCTTTGAAATTCGCCATTTTAATAATAATGTGCCTTGGTGTTGGTCTGTTTGGGTTGATCCTCATTGGGACCCTCTGTGCTTCCTGAACTGGATTCATGTTTTCACTCATCATGTTAGGGATATTTTCTATCATGACTTTTTTGAACAGGTTTTGCATTCCTTGTTTCTCTTCTCCTTCTGGTATCCCTGTGATACGGATGTTGTTATGTTTCATGTTGTCCTGCAGCTCTCTTAACCCCTCTTCAGTCTTATTCAGCCTTTTTTTATTCTCTTGTACTGTCTTGGAGTATTTGTCTACATTATCCTCCAACTCGCTGATCCAGTCCTCTGCTTCCTCTAGCCTACTGTTGATTCCTTCTACTGTATTCTTCAATTCAGAAATTGTATTCTTCATTTCCTCCTGGTACTTATTGATAGTTTCCATGTCCTTTTTCATGCTGTTGTAGTTCTCAGTAAGTTCCTGGTAACTTCCCTGGAGTTCTTTGTAATTCCCCTGGAGTTCTTTGTAATTTCCCTGGAGTTCTTTGTAGTTCTCCTGGAGTTGTTTACAGTTTTATTTGATGTGGCTGAGTTCACTGAGCTTCTCTATCATCATTCTTTTGAATTCCTTATCTGATATTCCAGGTGCCTCTGTTTCATTTTTTATTCTTTCTGGGGATTCTTCCTTTCCTTTTGGTAATGGACTGATTCTTTTTTTCCCCATTTTGGGTGTCTGTTCTTGCTTGCTCTTTATTTATTTATTTATTTATGTTCTTTCCTTGGGTTAACCTGCTTTGCTTCCTTGCCTTAGTTGAGCACTCTTCTGTGATAGGAGATTTGTGGAGTTCAGTGTTGCCATCTCCCAGATTTTCTCCACTTGCTGTTTTTGGTGTGTCCTTTATGTGGGCTGTCTGGTTGTATTCTGGGCCTGTTGGCTTTTAGCAGAAACAGAAACAAAAACAAAAACAAAAAACAAAAACAAAACAAAAAACAAACAAACAAAAAAACCAAACCAAACCAAAAAAAAAAAAAAAATGCAAAAGGGAATAAGAAATAAAAATGATAATAATAATAAGAAGAAAGGGTTTAGGTGGCTTTTCACCCTTAATAATCCCTGACTGGTCCAAATGGAGCCTGGACCTGAGGGCTTTTAGCAGAGGCAAAAAAAAAGAAAGAAAAAAGGGAGAAAGTCACAAGAGAAAGATACATCAATATTAATAAAGAAAAGGTTTAGGTGTCTGTTCACACTTTATGGTCTGTGTTTCATCCAGGTGGAGCCAAGACCAGTGGGTTTTATGAGGGAGAAAAGAAAGGAGAAAGAAAGAAAGTAAGGGGGAAAAAAAAAAAAAGGAGGGGGGGAGAAAGTCACAAGACAAAGAGAAATCAATATTAATAAGGAAAGGTTTTAGCTGTGTATTCCCCCTTTATGATTTCTGATTGGTCCAGGTGAAGCCAGAACCTGTGGGCTTTACCAGGAAGAAAAGGAAAAGAAAAATTAAAAAAAAAAAAAAAAAAAGAAAGAAAGAAGAAAAGAATAAAGAAAGGGTTTAGAAAGGCTGGGGAAGGGTGGAATACTTAGATTGAGAACTGGGAATGCGTTATAGCCACAGAGTGAGTAGACTTTAATTCAAGAGTAGGGGGAGGGTCTTGGGTGTTTAGGTGGATTGAGGTATGGTGGGGATTAAAAATATGTGAGAAGTAACTTTTGCAAAGGATATGTTGGGGATTAATAGTTCATATTGCTCTTGGTATAACTCAGGTGCTTGAGATTGGCCACAATCCCTTTCCTGAGGCTGCCTCTTTTTCTTGGTCAGGACTTTACAGTCTATAGTCTATATTCTAGCTGGTCTTGGTGCGTGGCAGGGTCTCTGATTGTCACAGTAGGATTGATTCTGAGTGTCTGCCCCCAGGTAGGCTGGGCCTTCCACAGCCTGGCTGGGTTTTAGGGCTGCAGGTGTTCTGGAGCCCGCAGGGTGCCCCCTCCCACTCCTGGCAGAGGTTCCTGCCCGTGATGAGCACCCAGCACCCCTGCAGGGCAGCCCACAACTTTGCTGGTCCCTGTGACGACTGGACCCACCCCTGCAGTTCCTGGAGGAGGCTGCCCCTGTCCGTCAACACTGTCCAGGGTCCACCTACACTGTCCCACCCTTCCAGGGTGGGCACCACTCCTCCAAGCCAACCAGCTCTCCACCTACCCCTTTAAGTGGCCTCTGTGACGAGCCCCTCCCAGGCGTGGGTGGTGCGGCCTTTGTCTCAGGCAATGGTGGGTCAGTTGCCCCCACCACTAGTTCCCTGCTAGCCGGTTCTCTGGCTCGCTGTTTGGAGTTTCCTTGAAGCCTGGGGGCCTGTGTGGCTGGGCAGGGCTGGGCCTCCCCCCTCGCAGGGTCTTCCAGCTGCTGTTTCCCCAGTGGCCCAGCAGCTCCGTTTTCGGCCCTCTCGTCCCACTGGTGCACTTCCTGCTCCTCTGCTCTGGCTTCCTGCAGGACTCTTCTCCTCCTTCTCTAGCCCCACGCAGAGCCTCCTCTCCCTATTGCTGGAGTGAGTCTCTCACACAGTCCCTCCCCTGGAAGAGTTCAATTCCGTGTTCCCTACGGTGTTTGCCCTCACCTCCCGCACTTCACTGTTGAGACTTCCAGTCACCAGGGAGCCCAGAGCTGGCCTAGGTTAAATGTGCCCCTCTGGGCAGAGCTGCTGCTGCCCAGAGCCGACCTCGGCCTGCCGGCCGGTCAGCCAAAACACCTCACCTACTGTCCTGCTGGCCTCCTCTGCCTCTGGGCTGTGCTCCCCTGTGTCCAGATGCTCCCTGCTCCAATTCCTAGGGTCCTGAAGACGTCTCACGCTCCCTATCTTGTCCTCTAGCTGCTTTGGTACTCCAGA
Source organism: Noctilio leporinus (assembly GCA_004026585.1). NCBI lineage: Eukaryota > Metazoa > Chordata > Mammalia > Chiroptera > Noctilionidae > Noctilio > Noctilio leporinus. The sequence goes on from PVIW01008612.1 coordinate 42,761, forward strand.
ATACCATCAGCACTTGCTCTCTACTCTGTCACCATCTTCCTGATGATCCAATTCGTATTCTTAACCTAAGAACTAGAAAAATGGGGAGAGATTTCATTAAACCAAGAAAGCCTAGGGAAATGTCTATTTTAGAAAATTTATGTTACAGTTAATGCACAAATTTGATCCAAATCATCATAATTAATAGAAGCCTAGATCAAACTTCTCTGATGATTAAATTAGGATGAAAAATAATGTTTTGCATAACTAACAAATAACAGCAAACATATTGCTAATAAAAATTTTCAAAAAGTTAGAACATTAGAAGAATTGTATAGTCCAGGTAATGCTTAAGAACTTTATAGATACCCATTATCACTCATATTTCATGAGGTAGGCTCTATTGGTAGCACTATTTAATGAATGAAAGAGTTGAAACACCAAGTAAGTACTGGTATTATCACTTTCACAGGGAAAGGAATTAAGATCATATAGCCAATAACTGGAAAGATACAGATAATTATGATTTTCAGCTGAATAGTCAAAAATCACTCCAGAAATCTAATTAAGGGTGTGATTTTTTTAGGAATCTATTTCTTTGGGTAATAAGACCAAGTAAACTTCAGCCAATTTCCTTTGGAAATTATCCTAAATCAAGTATCAGCAGGCCTGAGCTAATGAAGCATTAGTGAATTTGAAACCACTACAAAAAGCACCGACAGCACCATAACAGATACAGGAAGGGCCAAAGATAGGAGTACTGTCAACTGATGTCATAAAGCAGTTCAAAAAATAAATACTTTTTTGGCCAAGATGGAGGTGTAGGTAGACACAATGCATCTCCCTCATGACTAGAAGAAATTTACATCTACCTCAAAACTAAACAAAAACAATGCAGAAATTGCAGAAATTTCAGGAAGTTAAACTAACAGAAGTGCAATAAATGAAGAAGCAAATAAATACTCAGCCAGACAGGTAGAAGGGGTGGAGCTGGGGAGGACAGCAGGAGCAGCAGCACCAGAGCTGAGGTTGCAGTGAAAAACACAGTCATATATTTAAACTTGGGAAGTAATTCGAAGGCCAGATTGACCAGCTCATGGTTCCAGCACCAGGAAAAATAGAGTAATATTGCTTCTGGCTGTGAAGCAGGTAGAGGAAGAAATTGCTGTTCCTAACTGGTAAGCAGCATTATTTCCTCTCAGACCCCTTCCCCATATATAGTGCCACAATGTGGTGAAACAGGTTGCCCCACACTGATGGACTCCTAAGGCTAGTCATAACAGGTGCGACAGAACTACCTAAGACACGGAGGCAAACACAAAAAGCTGTCAAGCTGAAGAAGACAGAGAAGTATGGCCCCCAAAAGAAAACAGATCAAGATTCCAGTGGGAGAACTAAGTGATAAGGAGATAGCCACCCTAACATATGAGAAGATAGCCAAACTAACAGGCACAGAGTTCAAAACACTGATGATTAAGATGCTCACAGATTTTACAGATATGCTTAAATACAGAAAATGCAGAAGGGAAGAAGTAAAGGCTAGGCTATGTGAAATGAAGAAAAATCCACACAAAACCAAGGGTGAAGGGAAGGAAACTGGGGTTCAAATCAATGATTTGGAATGTAAAGAAGATGTAAACAGTCAACCAAGATAGAAAGAGGAAACAAGAATTGAAAAATGAGGAGAGGCTTAGGAACCTCTGCAACAACTTTAAACATGCCAACATTTGAATCATAAGGGTACCAGAAGGAGAAAAGGAAGAGCAAGAATTGAAAACTTGTGTGAAAAAATATAAAGGAAAATTTCCCTAATTTGGCAAAGGAAATAGACACATAAGTCCAGGAAGCACATATAGTCCCAAACAAGCTAGACCCAAAGAGGACCACATCAAGACACATTATAATTAAAATGCCAAAAGTTAAAGATAAAAAGAGAATCTTAAAAGCAGCAAGAGAAAAAGAGAGTTACCTACAAAGGGGTTCCTATAAGACAATCAGATGATTTCTCAAAAGAAACTTTGCAGGCAAGAAGAAACTGGCAAGAAGATTTAAAGTAAGGAAAAGCAAATATCTACAACCAAGACTACTCTATCTAGTAAGTAAAGCTATCATTCAAAATGAAAGGGCAGATAAAGTACTCCCCAAACAAGGTAAAGTTAAAGGAGTTCATCATCACAAGCCATTATTATATGAAATGTTAAAGTGACTTACTTAAAACAAAGAGGATCAAAATTATGAACATTAAAATGACAACATGGCCCTGGCTGGTGGCACAGTGGATAAGGCACCAGCCTGCAAACCCAAAGGTTGCTGGTTTGATTACCACCCAGGGTAACATAACTAGGTTGCAAGCCAGGTCTCCAGCCAGGTCCATAGCTGAAGGCAGGTGAAAGTCAACCATGCATTAATGTTTCTCTCCCTCTCTTCCTCTCTCCTTTCCCCTCTCTCTGAAAAATAATAAATAAAATCTTTAAAAAATAAAATAAGTAAATAAATAAAATAAAATGACAACAAACTCACAACTATCAACCGAAAAACATATAAACAAAAGCAAACTAAGAAGATAACCAGAGAATCATAGATATGGGGAACATGTGTAGGTGTGTCAGCTGAGAGGGAGAAGTAGAGAAGGGCAGAAAGGTACACAGATTAAGAAGCTTAGTTGGTGGAGGCAGAATAGGCAGGGAGATATTAAGAATAGGACAGGAAAAGATAAAGCCAAAGAACTGACATGTATGACCCATGGACATGAACCAAGGGTGTGGGATTGCTGGAGGGAGGGGCAGTGCTGGGTGGAGGGGAGCCAAGGGAAAAGAAATTGGAACAACTGTAATAGCATAATCAATAAAAAATAAAAAAGGAATATTTGCCACAATAGTCTTTTTTTCCATTTAACACAAATTTTTTAAATTTTTTTTAATTTTATTGTTGTTGTATTACATCCATCCCCTTTTTGCTCCCCTCTGTCCCCCTCCCCACCCACCCATTCCCCCCAAAGTCAATCCCACCTGTTGTTCATGTCCATGGTTCCTTTATACTAGGTTCTTGTCTAAGCTGCTCCCCTTTCTTGTCTCTGCCTCCCCCCTCCCCACAATTTTTTTAAATGCCTGAATCATCTCTTTAAAAGTGGCTTTCAGCCCCTGGCTGGTGGCTCAGTGGATAGGCACTGGCCTGTGAACCCAAAGGTAGCTGGTTCAATTCCCAGCCAGGGCACATAACTAGGTTGCAAACCAGGTCTCCAGCCAGGTCTGTAGCTGGAGGCAGGTGAAAGGCAACCATACATTGATGTTTAAAATTAAAAATCATGTTAATTAATTAAAAGTGGGTTTCATCTGAGTCATCTTAGCTACTTAATCACAAAATCCTTAATAAAATTTACAACCAAGTCTAAGAACAACAGTATGTGTTCCTGAAAACTTGGGTGCAAGTAGGGGTAAGAAAGCAGTTGTGAACTCTCATTTATCAAAGCTGATAGTTGTTTGAATTAGAAAAAATCATTATGTTTGGCAAAAATTCAGGAAATAAATTGTACAGAATGCCTTTGTATAATACCTGGTTTTTGAAGTCACAGTGAATGTTTTAAAACTTAATGATCCTCCTGCTATGCTTCTCAGAATAGTACCCTCTTAGTAGGCTCTTCATGGCCAGTAGTTTCAGGTTTCAATCCATTAAATACCAATTATTTATTTACTATGTTATTCCTGCTACTAGAGATGCAAAGGACATGATTGCTTTCCACAAATAGCTTATCTCACCCATCAGAAGTTTTCAAGTGAAAACTTGAAGCCTGGGTAGGCTAAATTTCAGTTAGTATAACTATCGAAGAAAATGTCTAAACTTTCCTTGAGATTTATCTAGGCCACATCTCATATATAGGCTCTCTGGGTTCAACCTAATTTTCTTTTTGTATTTATGACCACAAGCCAGTATTGAGAGAAAGATGAAGGACACCAATAAAGGATACAGAATATTTGTCTTTTTGGATAAGTTATCAGTCTCTGAAAAGTTCAAAGTAGAAACTATAGCCTTAAAAAAGAATACATTGCACAAGCCAGTGTGACTTAATTGGTTGGACTGTCATCTCATGCAGCAGAAGATTACAAGTTTGATTCCAGCCAAACTTACTTGGGTTGTAAGTTTGATTCCCTGGTCAGGGTGTATAGGGGAGGCAGCTGATCAATGTTTCTATCTTACATTGATGTTCTCTCTCTCTCTCTCTCTCTCTCTCTCTCTCTCTCTCTCTCTCTCTCTCTCTCTCCACACACACACACACACACACACACACACACACATATATATATATATATATATGTATATATATATATATATATATGTCTATATATATGTATTCTCTCTGTCTTGAGACAATTTATGGGAAAGTGCCTTTCAACAAGATGGTCCAGTATACTTTTTTTCTTTGAAGAAAAATATTCAACTCTTAAAAACTGACAGGCTTTAAAAGCAATCAAATTGTTCTAATGTTGAAAATAGAAGATTAAACTGCATAATGAATATCATGTTTGATCAAATGTGACTATAAAGCAATGAGATGTTCAATTTCTATGTGAATGAGGGCAAAGAAAGATGTTGGAAGGTGGAAAGGGTTTCATTCATCATTGCTCACATACTTATGCAGATGAAAATTTTCAACAACACAGGAAAGTTTAGTTATAATGTTTATATGACCAAATTATTCTAAATATTTGACTGGCTTAATATATACAAATGAAAGAAACAGAGACAGAGACAAAGAGGTGGAGAAGGAGGAATGCCCCTATTTCTTTCTCAAGAACCACAAAGAATTTAGCAAATGTTTATTAGCTGTCCCCTCACTATAGATTTCAATTTCACCAATTCTTATTGTTCCTTGAGTGGCCCTTAAAATTCACTGATTCTTGCCAATGGAATTTCATAACTTCATTTCCCATGACCAAGACTTTGACTAATGGTCCTTTGATATAAAAACAAAGTAAATATGAAGATTTTCTATATGAGTTTACTGCCAGTTCCATAGGAATATTCAACAAATTGAAGATAATTTTTAATAACAAGAAAGTTAGGTATGCTAAAGTAGTAAAATAATTAATAATTTGAGTTTATTAATAATGTGTATTATTAGTAGATATCACAATTTTTTGAGTCCCTAATTCAATGCCATTTAAAGGGTCTTAAAATACATCGTCCCACTCTACCTCCACAGCAAACCTTGTTCACGGTCACTTGTAAATGGTAGAGGCTCTGAGTGAACCCATTCACACTCTCTTTTCATCTACATCCCTGGCCAAACCTTACCTTCCTGGCCTCTGGCATACTCTATCCTATATGTTTTAATTACATTCATGGTATTTTTTCTCCAATCACAAACTATGCATAGGTCTATTTGTCTCCTCCATCTACAGACAGTAAGAGAAATAATTTTTATATATTGTCTACTACTGAATTTCTAGTGAAATATAAGTTTCTGGCCCATAATTGGTACTTGGTAGGTATTCATTAAATAAATGAATAGAAGCAGAAAAATAGGCAAATGTAGTAGAAAAATTTTTCTCTCTACCAATCACAGATGTTTTCACCATACCATACTACCTCACAATTTCAAAAACATTTTGTGCCCTGGCTGGTGGCAGAGTGGATAGGTGCCAGCCTGTGAACCCAAAGGTCTCTGGTTCAATTCCCAGTCATATAACCTGGCACATAACCAGGCTGCAAGCCAGGTTTCCAGCCAGAGCTGTAGCTGGAGGCAGGTGAAAGGCAACCATACACTGATGTTTCTTTCCCTCTCTGCCTCTCTCTGGAAATAATAAATAAAATCTTTGAAAAAACCCATTTTTTTTATTTTTAAGAAACAGCAAACTCAGTTCTACCTATCTCCCTTAAATGTTTATTCACCAATCATTGCCCTCCCTGCTAATAACACAGTTCAGGAATGGTAGATCTCCAGCTGGAAGCTATAACACTGAGGGCAGCAGTAACATCCTGTTGGTGTAGAGAGCCGAATCTCAACCCCAGCAGCCGGATGGCTCCCCAGACAGTTCTCACACTTCCTCAGACTGGGATACAGTCAAACCTTCGTTCTTGAGCCTCTTCGTTGTCAACAACTCAGTTCTCAACCAAGTTGTTCATGAAAAAAAAAATGTCTCAGTTGTCTAACAAAACTTTGGGTTGATTCCATTCCTGACAACCCTTTCATGCTGATACCTGTATGATCAGTCACGTGTCTCTCAGGTGACAAAGGAGATTCGGTTTTTGAACAAAACACTTCTCAAACAGTTGTCTGAGAATAAATTAAGTCTGAGAACCCAGGTTTCCTTGTGTTTCAAAGGAAGGGTGCTCTCTGAGGTCAAGTCCAGTGCCTGAGTAGGGAAACTGAAAAGTGCTCTCTAGCAGGAAAAAAACAGAGTGCTAAGCACAAAGTCACCAATGAGATCATTTTAACCCCACTCAACAGATGGCAGGCCAGGCCATCTGTTGTTTCTTTTCTTTCTAGGAAATAAAAATTGGCTAACAGAGAAAAATTAAAAGACATGTAAGGGACATGAGAACTATTTTAAAAGACAACAAAGAGACAAACTAAAAGGAAGGGATATACAAAAATTTAAAACAAGAAAAATAACAAGTAAAATATACTGAAACAGAAGAAAGGAAATTATTTGAACAAGCAGCAAAAGAATCAGATATTTCTAAAATAAACATACTAGATATGGAAGATAAGATTGTTTGAAATAAACAGTCCAGTGGAGTAGCATGAAGAATATATTCAAAATGACATTACTTAACTAAAAGACTGGGTCATGGAACTCTTCCAGAGGTATGAGAAAAAGATAGAAAAACAGGGGAGGAACAAAATAAGAAAAAAGATAAGAATGTTGGAGAATAGAAATACAAGTGTCAAGATTCACTGAATTGGAAAACCAAAAGAAAAAAAGTGAAAGCAGGAAATAAAAAGTTGATAAAAAGATAACCAAAAATCTTTTCCAAAAGAAAAACAGCTTCATATTAGGCTTCAATTTGATAGTGTTCCATGACAGAGACAAATCTCTGTTTGTACAAACTGTTTCATCAATCTCTGGGCACACAAGACGACTACACTTTCCTCCCCTTTCCTTTGTATCTAGGTGGATTAAGATGAATACTTTCAGATCCAGGGAAAAGGAGCTGGAATAGCTGAATGACCACTTTAGACAACTACCTGCCAAACAGCTAATTAGACTATAGTGAAAGTGAGAACATTTGCCTAGATTTTGGGAGTTGACTTTTTATAGAAATTAGGCTAGTTTCTCATTCATAGAGCACATAGTGCACTGGGATAGATGATAATTAAAAAAAAAATCACACCTAAACACATATCCCCAAAGAAAATGTGAAATGAGATTATTTACAAGAAATTTAAAAAAACAAACAAAAACCCACAGTAATATCTCTTCAATAGCACCATAATATGCAAATATTGAAGGAAAATCAAATCAAATCATTAATATTTACCTGAATATATATGTTATTGGTAAAATAAAGTTTCATCATAAAAATTCTCAGAAATTTTATCATATATGTATCCTCATTGAAAGATTCTTTAAAAGATATATTTTTGTGTGCCCTGACTGATGGCTCAGTAAATAGGCACCGGCCTGCGAACCCAAAGGTCGCTGGTTCAATTTCCAGTCAGGGCACATAACCAGGGTGCAAGCCAGATCTCCAGCTAAGTCTGTAGCTGGAGGCAGGTGAAAGGCAACCATACATTGATGGTTCTCTCCCTCTCTGCCTTCCTCCCTTCCCCTCTGTCTAAACAAATAAATAAAATCTTTTTAAAAAAAGACATATTTTTGCAAGAGCAATGAATAGAAAAGAAATAATGTTATAAAATAAAAAATTTACATTGTAACTAAACAAGAAATGAAAACACAATCCTGTAACTCCCTGTATAATCAACACAAGAATAAACACAAGACAACGAAGTTTCTTTGGGGAGGCAACAAATATTCATAGGAAAAAAATATAATGATGAGTCTCAAATATAATAACCTAATTTTCAAGCCAAGAGAAATTTCGTTTGAGGGAATGGTATACAAATAAAAAAATAAAAGCTACGGTAAATAAAAATAATCAAAAATGCACAAACAAATCCTGGCTGATGGCACAGTGGATAAGGTGCTGGCCTGTGAACCCAAAGGTCACTGGTTCAATTCCCAGCCAGGGCACATAACCAGGTTGCAAGCCAGGTCTCCAGCCAGATCCTTAGCTGGAGGCAGGTGAAAGGCAACTATACATTGATGTCTCTCTCCCTCTCTGCCTCTCTGCCTCTCTCCCTTCCCCTCTATCTAAAAATAATAAATAATTTAAAAAAATGCAGAAACAAACCCTAGCATAAGTGAAATTACAGAAAATAAAAACAGGCTAAGCACACTTACCAAAACATGAGGATTCTATTTTAATTTTAAAAAATATATATACAAATCAATAAGGAAAAGACATGGAGAAAGACCTAAATGAATATTATTAAGTAAAAGAAATCAACCTGAAAAGGCTACATACTATATTATTTCAAGTACATAACATCTGCAAAAGATGTGTTTTTGTGGGCCCTGGCTGGTGGCTCAGTAAATAGATGCTGGCCTGCAAACCCAAAGGTATCTGGTTTATATTTATCGAGACAGTAAAAAAAATCAGTGATTTCCAGGGATTAGATTAGGGATAGAGTCAATAGGCAGAGAACAGATGATTTGGGAGGCAGTAAAAATACTCTATATGATATTATAACAGTGAATACATGTCAGTATATTTTTGTCTAAATCCAAAGAGTATACAACACTAAAAATGAACTCTAAGGCAAATGATGGACTTTGGGTGATTATGATGTGTCAATATAGGTTGATCCCTGGTTTAAAGAAAGGGTGCCCCTCAGTTGAGGAACAGTGATGATGAGGGCCACTCTTCATGTGTAGGGGCCAGAAGTATGTGGAAAATCTCTCTAACTACCTCTCAATTTTTCTGTAAAACTAAGATTGCTCTTTTTTTTTTTTTTTAAGATTTTATTTCATTATTTTTAGAAAGAGGGGAAGGGAGAGAGGCAGAGAGGGAGAGAGACATCAATGTATGGTTGCGTTTCACCTGCCTCCAGCCACAGACCTGACTGGAGACCTGGCTTGCAACCTGGTTATGTGCCCTGGCTGGGGAATCGAACCTGCCACCTTTGGGTTCATAGGCTGGTGCCTTATGCACTGTGCTACCAGCCAGGGCAGATTGCTCTTTAAATACATATAAACACAGACACACAGACACATACAAAATTGTCCACTAAGTGGCACATTTTAAAAATGGTAAGAGTATAGAAATATTAGGGGAAAAGCAGAGTTTTAAAGAATACATACTTTTAAAGGACAGGAATATGGACCCAATATGAAGCAAAAGAAAGTTGTATACTAATTTTAAGATCACCCAAAATATAATTTTAGATAAAAGCAAAGTCATTTTTCTGTTTTGCTAATATGTTTTTAATGCCTGGCACTATCTTAGATCAGTGAAGTTAGAGGAAGGAACAAATCAAAATTTTCCTTTGTCTCATGCAGTACATATTCTAAAAGAATAGAAATACAAGAAAACACATACTACTAAAAGAAAACAAATAAGGTATCCTGTGGTAATGAATAGTTTTAAGAAAAGTCAGTCAGAATACAAGGAATTAAAAAGTAAGATGGTACTTGAACAAGAGGGGTAAATAAACATGAAGCCATAATGAAGCTATATAGTAAAATAAATTCCAGACAGGAAACAGCAATTACAAAGACCCTGAGATGGAACAGTGACTTGCATATTCAATAACATCAAACAGACCATTGTAGTGGAATGCAGCTGGCAAATACATATGTATAGGTGAGGTTAGAACAATCATGTGGGACTTTTTTTTTTTTTTCCATTGTAAATATTTGAATTTTAACATGAATGAAATAAAAAGACATAAGGGGCTTTTAAGCAAAGTGAAAAACATGTTTTGAAAGGTGACTATGTCTGTTAAAGTAAATGGGTATGTTAGGAAGCTGTTGCAATAATCCAGGCAAAGACAATGGCAGCTTAGATCAGAGGGATAATGACTGAAGTAGAAAGAATGCATTGGACTCTGGATGTATACTGACAATAAAGCCAAGAGGATTGACTGACGGATAGGTGGTGAGATAAGAAAGAGTGATATATGTCCCGGAAAGCTTCAAGATTTTTTAGCTTATTTAGTGAAAAAAGGAAAGATCGGTTGGTGAAAGAGTTTTTTTTTGTTTGTTTGTTTGTTTTAGGAAAAGAGTGGTGATGAAAAGTTTACTTATGAACATGTGAATTTTTACATACTCATTGAATATCAAAGAGGACACATTAAGAAGTCAGTTGGCTATAAAAAATAATAAAGTCTTGCTTGAATATATAAATTTGAAAGTCATCAGTACATAAATGATGTCTCATCTGCTGATGGTTTTAATAACCAGGAGAGTGATTGTAGATTGAGAAGGGAAGATGTTCAAATACTGAGCCTCTGACACACTACTATTTACAATTAGGGAGATCTTAAGGAAGCAGTCAAAGAAATAGAAGCACTAGCTGGTAGAGATGTAACTGGTGGTTAATAATAATTATATGAAGCAATATTCAATCTCACTAATAAGACAAATGTAAATTAAGATAACTATGGTATTTCACATCCCTAAGTAGGATGGAATAACATCCTACTTGGTGAGTGTGAAATCTTGTCAGTGAGAGGGCAAATGTCATTTTGAAGTATAATCTATTAGTACTCAGTAAAATTGGAATAGAAAACTGAAAGGACATAAATTAGATAAATGAGGGATAAGATATAGAGAAGGAAGGCAAAGGGAACAGGCTTGGCAAGGAAATATGAATGAAAATAATGATAAAATTGTATAGAGTGTTCTTGCTAGACCCATTATGAATTCATGCCTTGAATTGAATCATCTGAAATGTCTTCATCCCTTACATAAATAGAAATAGTTTTCAACATTCAGGCAACATTTATTGTGGCTTAAAGTTTCCTATTGAAATAAAAATTTTAAATAGGAATTCAAACTATCTATAGGAGTTATAGTCACTTCAAAACCAAATGATAAATCCTGGCTGGTAGCACAGTGGATAAGGCGCCGGCCTGCGAACCCAAAGGTTGCAGGTTCAATTCCCCAGCCAGGGCACATAACAAGGTTGCAAACCAGGTCTCCAGTCAGGTCTGTGGCTGGAGGCAGGTGAAACGCAACCATACATTGATGTCTCTCTCCCTCTCTGCCTCTCTCCCTTCCCCTCTTTCTAAAAGAATGAAATAAAATATTAAAAAACAAACAAAAAAACAAATGATAATACTGAGGGTCCACCAATAATATTTTGTTCAATGTTGTTTTATGATAACATTAATGAGAGAAATAACAAAAACAAAACTATTCTATGAGGGTGTACTATCTGTGTGGAGTTGACAATTTCTCCCCGTGTCTATGTGGGTTTTCTTCAGGGACTCTGGTTTCTTCCTACATCCCAGAAATGTGAATATGAGGTACATTGGTGTGTCTAAATTGTCTCAATCTGATTGAGTATGGGTGTGTGTGATGACCCTGTGACTGAAGAGTATCCAGAGTGGGTTCCCACCTGGTGCCCTGAGCTGCCAGGAGAAGTTCCAGGCATCCAAGACCCAGAACTGAAATAAGTGTGTAGAAAAGAATGATCTTACATATGTTTAGTCATCTTTCTTAAAAGTATGTATTACTTACATTTATTTCAATTTTTAATATTAGCAATGTTTTGGGTCTTTATTTATAAGTTAATAAAGTTTTTGTGACCAGAATATGCTATAGGAACTTAACTCTTACTTATATAAATGAACCTATGGTAAAATTGGTCTCATTCATAAAGTCACAGCTTTCAAGAACTTACAGCAACATTAAATCAGGGATTAATTGGGAAATACATGATGTCTTGAAGTATGATATATACTTTTCTTGATTTTTTCCCATGCCAAAAACTATAAATAGTCATGACACTCAAAGATGAGAATACCTAAAGAAAATGCTACTCCTTGTGTTATAAATTTCCAGATATCTGAAACATAACTTTCCACATATTAAAGTTTTCTATTTTTAATAATAACAAGGCATTGGTATAGGCCTACACACTACAATACTCTGCTTTCTTAAGTAGAAAGCAATGTATGGAATTAAAAATTTGTTACTAATTTGTATTACTATCTAATGAGTTAGTAATAGGTTGATTTGCCACTGCTTAATAGAACTCTTTCTCCGTCCCACGGATTCGATGATCTTTTTCTGATCATCAATGCCATGGTCACTCTGCTACCATTTATACTTTCCTTCCATTTTCCTCCTTCCATTTTCTTTCTATTTTTCTTCTCTCTATATTTCTTCCTCTTTGAACTTTGGATTGTATAATCCTTTTTATTCTCAGAATTAACTCTTATAATCCATGGCTTCTGTTTCAAGTGAGTCTGAGTTCACAGTCAGCAATAGTCAATTTGGTCAGCAAACAAAATACTCAGTTTTTTCTGAAAGTGGTTATCTAGTTTGGGTCTTCCATTAGTAAGCAACCATTCAGAGAATCAGAAATGGAATTGAAAAAGAAATGGATATTTGAGCTCTGCAATTCAATAATTGGGTAAATTCAATCAAATTGATTAATAGGAGGGTGCATATAACTGACATGGGGGATATCCACCTGGTGGGTCCAGTTCAGTTGACCAAGGATGCTTTGTCACTGGCACCTACAGGACACCTACTATATAAGGCCTCTCTTTACCAAGCCTGGGAGACATAGCAGTTCTACCTAATACACAGAAACAAACACATGGAGGCACCAAATTGGGGAGACAAAGAAACATGTCCCAAATGAAAGGGAACAAGACTCTAGAAAAGGAACTAGACAAAATGGAGACAAGCAATCACCCAGATACAGAGTTTAAAACACTGGTAATAAAGATGCTCAATGAACTTAAGGGAAAAGTAGGTGATCTTAGTGACAATTTTAAATTTTTTTTTAAAGATTTCATTTTTATTATTTTTAGAGAGAGGGGAAGGGAGAGAGGCAGAGAGCAAGAGACATCAGTGTATGGTTGCCTTTCACCTGCTTCCAGCTACAGACCTGGCTGAAGATCTGGCTTGCAACCTGGCTACGTGCCCTGGCTAGGAATCAAACCATCGACCTTTGGGTTCACAGGCTGGCACTTTATCCACTGTGCTACCAGCCACAGCTGGAGAATTTAAACAAAGTAATAGGTAACATAAAAGTGGAGATAGAAAACATAAAGAATTAGCCAGAAATGAAGAATATAATAACTAAACTGAAGATTGCATTACAAGGAATCAATAGTACATTAGGTGAAGCAGAGAATCATATCAGTGGTTCAGAAGATAAGGAAGCAGAAAACACCCCATCAGAACAAGAAAAAGAAAAAGAATTTTAAAAAATGAGGATATTTTAAGGAGCCTCTATGACAACTAGAAGCATACAAATATCACATAATGGGAGTGCTAAAAGGAGAACAGACAGTGAGGAACTGAAAATTAAAAAAAAAAAAAAAATGACAGAGCCATGGCTGTTGTGGCTCAGTTGGTTGGAGCATCATCCCCTAACCACAAAGTTGTAGATTCAACTCCCAGTAAGGGTACATACATATGTTATGGGTTTGATCCCTGGTCTAGGCATATGATCACCAGTCCAGGCATCTATGGGAGGTAGCCAATCAATGTTGCTCTTGCATCAGTGTTTTTCTCTCTCTCTCTCTCTCTCTCTCTTTCTCAAAAATAACAATAATAATGATGTCCAAGGATTAAAAATATAAAAACATCTGGTAATGAAAATGTACATATAAAGTGCAGAGAACCCCAAACAAGATGAACCCAAAGAGACCCACAGATTAAAGACAATGAATGTTAAAAGCAGCAAGAGAAAACAGCTAGTTAGCTATAAGAGAACTCCCATAAGACTGTCAAGTGGTTTCTTAACAGAAACATTTCAGGCCAGAATGGATTGGCAAGAAATATTTTATGATGAAAAGCAATGATCTACAACCAAAATTGTTCCACCTAACAAAGCTACTTAGAATTGAAGGACAGATAAAGAGCTTCCTAGACAAGAGAACATTTTAAAATGTTAAAGGGACTCATTTGAGCAGAAAAAGAAGATAAAAAATTATGAATAACATGACAATAACTACATGTCTATCAACAATTACTTTATTTTTAATTTAATCTGTATTATACTTTTCCATTACCATTTAGTCAACAATTACTTTAAATGCAACTGAATTAAATGCTCCAATCAGAAGTTGTATGGAGGGTGAATGGATAACAAAACAAGACCTTTACATGTGTGTCTACAACAGACTCACTTTAGATCAAAATAGACACAGACTGAAAGTAAAGGGCTACAAAATGTTATTTCATAAAAATGGAAACAGAAAATAAAAGGTGGGGTAGCAAAATTTATACCAGACCAAACAGGCTTTTAAACACAGGCTATAACAAGAGACACACACACACACAAAAAAAACAGTAATTTCACTTATGGGTATTTATCTGAAGAAATCAAAACATAAATTGAAAAGACATATATCCATATATGTTTACTGCAGCATTATTTACAATAGCCAAGATATGGAAGCAAGCTAAGTATGCATCAATAGATGAATGGATAAAGAATCAGTGTATATATACCATGGAATATGACTCAATCATAAAAAAATTAAATCTTGCCATCTGCAACAACATGGGTGGACCAAGAGGATACTGTGTTTATAAAATAAGTCAGACAGAGAAAGACAGATGTCATATGATTTCATATCAATGTGGAATCTAAAAGCAAAGGAATAAGCAGAACAGAAAGATACTCATAAATACAGAGAACTTTTTGACAGTTGCCAGATGGGAGGGGATTTGTGAGGATGGATGAAAAAGACAAAGGGATTAAAGAAGTACACACTGGTGGTTACAGAATAGTCATGGGAGTTTAAAGTATAGCATAGGGAATACTGTCAATAATATTGTAATAACTGTGTATGATTTCTGTACTGGATTTACTTCATAAATTATATAAATGTCTAATTGCTGAAACTGATATTGTT
The DNA here is from genome assembly GCA_004026585.1 of Noctilio leporinus. Classification (NCBI taxonomy): domain Eukaryota; kingdom Metazoa; phylum Chordata; class Mammalia; order Chiroptera; family Noctilionidae; genus Noctilio; species Noctilio leporinus. The sequence goes on from PVIW01008612.1 coordinate 57,849, forward strand.
GATTGTGATTTAAAAAAAATATATATATATTTTAAATGACAAAAAAGGACTAATACTAAAACATATAAGTATATTTTCAAGATTAAATGAAACAAATACATGTATTTATTGCTGTGCCTAGTTAATATTCCCAATAAATTTGATAGTTATTTTCAAATGTAAAATAATTATGCTAATTATTCTATGTTCTATAATATTTTAAGTTTATCCAACAGCCAGAAATCTGTCCAACCAATAAATTGATATGTTTTAGGTAACTAAAATGTTAGTGTTTTACCCTAAACTTTAAAACCTGTTTATGCACTTTTAATAAAATTAGAAAATATATTATCTTTAACTACCTTTTAGCTATTCATGAAAATGACATTTCAACAATGAATGAATAAGTAAATAAAATGCTGTAAATCCCCAATTTCAATATAATTACCACTTTCTACCCTCATGAAACTATGTATTTAAAAATACTTTAGCCTCAGAATTCTTTTTAAAATTCATTTGTTTATTTATTTGCTTTAGAGAGGGAGAAGGTAGGGAGAGAGATGGGGAGAGAAAGCGCAATGTACAAGAATTATATTGATTGGCTACTTCTCAAAAGCCCCCAGCTGGAGACCTGGCTCACAAACCAGGCAGGTGCCCTGACTGGGAATTGAACTGGAGACCTATATGATTCACAAGCTAGTGCTTAATCAACTGAACTACACCAGCCAGGGCTCAGAACTCTATTTAAGCTTACAATGATACCTTCAATATTACACTTGAGAAAAACTGAAATTACAAGACATGGATCTAATCTCGACAAATATAATATTAAGTCTGAGAAGGACGTTTTGGTGATTCACAAAGTTAGCCATTTGGCCAGCTCCAACATAAATTCTGGCTCAATTAAAGTTTTTCTATTTAGGAGGTGCACGGAAGAGAAAATATCTTTTGATTTTTTTTATCAGATTTGATGCTATTTTATCACTTAAAGGACAATAAAATTAACCAAACTTTCATTAAAACTTCCAGACATCTGAAATTCAAAATACCTTTTTCCAACATTTAACTTCATAAGCAGACAGTGTTTGTCCAAAAGTTCTTGTCTGTGTGCTGATATAACAAAGGTCATAAATATAGCAGCAGAGAGAAGACAGATGAATGATACAGTGTGCTGAACACAAAGTCTTGTATATTAGAATATTCTTGGTTTCAATTTTGAGGAAACACACCCTAATTAAATTTCAGCACATTATTGATAATTTCAGTGGAAGAAACAAGCTTTTTTTTATTTATTTTAATTTTATTGTTGTTGCATTACATCAATCCCCTTTTTGCTCCCCTCTGTCCCGCTCCCCATCCACCCATTCCTTCCAAAGTCAATCCCACCTGTTGTCCATGTCCATGGTTCCTTTATACTAGGTTCTTGTCTAAGATGCTCCCCTTTCTTGCCTCTGCCTCCCCCC
>PVIW01008613.1:0-59249 GCA_004026585.1 Noctilio leporinus
TTCAAGCCATTGTGATCTGAGAAGATACTTTGTATGATTTCAATTTTCCTGTATTTGTGGAGGCTTGTCTTGTGACATACCATGTGGTCTATCTTGGAGAATGATCCATGTGCATTTGAAAAGAATGTGTATTTTGCTTCTTTGGGGTAAAAGACTCTGTATACATCAGTTAGGTCCATTTCCTCTAGAGTGTTGTTCAGTTCCACAACATCTCTGGGGATTTTTTGTTTGGAAGATCTGTCCATTATTGATAGTGGGGTATTAAAATCCCCTACTATTAGTGTGTTGCTGTCTATGTCTTTCTTTAAGTCTTCCAAGATTTTCCTAATATATTTTGAAGCTCCTATGTTGGGTGCGTTTATGTTTATCAGAGTTATTTCTTCTTGATGGATTGTTCCCTTAAGTATTATGAAATGTCCATCTTGTCCCTTTTTATGGCCTGCATTGTAAAGTCTATTTTGTCTGAAATAAATGTTGCTACTCCAGCTTTTTTTTCGTGTCCATTTGCTTGATATATATTTTTCCAACCCTTCACTCTCAATCTGTGTCGATCTTTTGTTCTGAGGTGGGTCTCTTGAAGACAGCATATATGTGGGTCATGTTGTCTTATCCATTCGGCTACCCTATGTCTTTTGATTGGTGCATTTAATCCTTTTACATTTAAGGTTATTATTGATTGATACTTATTCATTGCCATTTTCTCCCTTTGTGTCTGTATTCCTCTTTGGCTTTCTCTGTTCCTTAATTTTATTTATTTACCTATTTTTAAAGCAGACCTTTTAGCATTTCTTGCAATGCTGGTTTGGTAGAGATGTATTCTTTTAGTCTTTTTTTGTCTGGGAAGCTCCTTATTTCTCCATCTGTCTTGAATGAGAGCCTTGCTGGGTAGAGTATTCTTGGTTGCAGGCCTTTGTTTACCATGACTTGAAATACTTTTTGCCATTCCCTTCTGGCTTGAATTGTTTCTGTTGAATATCATTTGATAGCCTTATTGGAGCCCCTTTATATGTTATTGGTCGTTTCTCTCTTGATGCTTTTAGGATTCTCCCTTTGTCTTTGATATTAGCCATTTTAATAGTAATGTGCCTTGGTGCTGGTCTGTTTGGATTGATCCTCATTGGGACCCTTTGTGCTTCCTGAACTGGATTCATGTTTTCACTCATCATGTTAGGGTAATTTTCTATCATGACTTTTTTGAACAGGTTTTCCATTCCTTGTTTCTCTTCTCCTTCTGGTATCCCTATGATACGGATGTTGTTACGTTTCATGTTGTCCTGCAGCCCTCTTAACCCCTCTTCAGTCTTGTTCAGCCTTTTTTAATTCTCTTGTACTGTCTTGGAGTATTTGTCTACATTATCCTCCAACTCGCTGATCCAGTCCTCTGCTTCCTCTAGCCTACTGTTGATTCCTTGTACTGTATTCTTCAATTCAGAAATTGTATTCTTCATTTCCTCCTGGCACTTATTGATAGTTTCTATGTCCTTTTTGAGGCTGTTGTTGCTCTCAGTAAGTTCCTTGTAACTTCCCTGGAGTTCTTTGTAGTTCTCCTGGAGTTGTTTATAGTTTTCTTTGATGTAGCTGAGCTCACTGAGCTTCTCTATCATCATTCTTTTGAATTCCTTATCTGATATTTCTGGTGCCTCTGTTTCATTTTGTGGTCTTTCTGGGGATTCTTACTTTCCTTTTGGTGATGGACTGATTCTTTTTTCCCCCATTTTTGGTGTCTGTTCTTGCTTGCTTTTTATATTTTTGTTCTTTCCTTGGGTTAACCTGCTTTGCTTCCTTGCCTTAGTTAAGCACCCTTCTGTGATAGATTTGTGGAGTTCACTGTTGCAGTCTCCCAGATTTTCTCCACTTGTGGTTCTTGGTGTGGCCTTTATTTGGGCTGTCTGGTTGTCTTCTGGACCTGTGGGCTGCTCTCCTGCATGTCTCCGCTGCCTCTGGGCTGTGCTGCCCTGAGTCCAGATGCTGACTGCTCCAATTCTTAGGGACCTGAAGACGTCTCACGCTCCCCGTCCTGTCCTCCAGCTGCTCTGGTACTCGAGTCACCATCAGCGCCCTCTCTACTCTGTCGCCATCTTTCTCTCTCCGCATGCAAGCATTTTTGTTTGGGGTTTATTTTTTAACATTTTCAGTGTGTTTGAAATGTTTCAGAGTTAAAAGAATTAGTGGGAATAGGCACATGAGAAGCTATTTAATGTGCTACTACTGTACACCCACTAGGATGGATATAGTTTTAAAAACAGAAGAGTGAGTGTTGTCGAGGATGTGGGAAAATTGGAACTCTTGCAAAACTGCTATGGAAATAGTTGGACAGTTCTTTACAGAGTTAAGTAGTGAGTTAGCAAGTGATTCAGCAACTTCACATTTAGGTCTATACCCAAATTAAATGGAAACCTGGGGCTCCAACAAAAACCTGTACATGAATGTTTGTAGCAGCACTATTTACGAGAGCCAAAAAGCAGAAACAACTTAAATGCCCATCCATGGACAAATGAATAAACCAATGGTGGTACATCCACACAACGGAATAGTACTCAGCCGTAAAAAGGAGTAAAGCACTGGCCCGGGCTATAATATGGCTGAAACTTGAAAACATCATCCTGAGTGAAAGAGGTCAGACACTAAAAGTCACATCTTGTATGATCCCATTTATATGAAATAACCAAAAGAAGTAAATTTATAGAGACGGAAAGCAGATGGGTGGTTTTAGGGGCCTGAGGGAAGGGGAGGAGGGGGAGTCGCTGCTCAGTAGTTATAGGGGTTGGGCGGGGAGGGGGGGTGAAAGTGTTCCTGACTGGAGATGGAATTGCACAGCATGGGAGTGTAGTAAATGCCATTGAATTGCTCACTTTTAAATGCTGATGCTAGTTTCGTAGCATTTAGCTACCTAAAGAGAATCGGTGGGAAAAAAATAAATACACAGAACTGTCCCAGGCAACATCCGCAGGTAAGCAGGGGGATGAGGCAGGGAAGGAGAGGAAGCAGGTTACACATCCGCTTCGTGCAGTCCTATCCCACGGGACCCCCGGCACCAGTGCAGACACGCGTCTCATTCTCCCCATTTCCAGTGGCGAGAAAGCAGAGATAATTGTCTCCCAGCTCCCATCAGTCACCGGATAAGGGCTGTTCTCAGAGGGTGTTAATTCCCTGCCACTGCTGGCCTGCCACCTGTGCCAACAGATGGGGCTCGCCAAGGAAAGCCCTCATGGCAAGGGACACGGGAAGGACCAGGAGCATCCGCGGCGCCTCCTGCAGATTCTAAGATGAGCAAGTGTGAGCAGACGGAAGTTTTCTGCGTCCAAATGGTTCGTGTAATCCACAGCACAGCGAAGCGAACAGCCCCCTTCATTGTGAGAGTAGCAAGGTGTTCACTGCGTCCCATGGAGGATTCTTTCCTTTTTCTGTCTTGTTTGTTTGTTTGTTTTTCTAAGCATGTGCCACATACCTCCAGCTCACTGGGGAGCTGAGAGGTCCATAGCATAGCCCTCCTCCGGACAGCGCCACTGGCAATTGGACAGTGGCAGGAATGTCTCCGCAAATCCGGAATCTCAGTTGTGAACGGCGTATGCCCCTCTCTCACCTCCACGTTCAAATATGTGAAAAAATTGTGAATCCTTGAAGCAACTAACCCAGCATGAAATTTCCTAGCAAGACACGCAAAGGAACCTGGGAATTAATTCCACAAGGAAGGCAATGCCAGCCAGTGGGCACGGCGGCCCTTGTCATCTCCCTCCCACTGTGATCGCATGCATCTGACAGGAGGCAGTCACCACATCTGCTCTGCTGGTGGCTTAAAACGGGGGATGCTAAAAAGAGGTTGAAGCCTTGGTGATACAGAGGAAGAGTCGACAGACGCGTCATACTGGGGTGGAAAACGGCTTCCTCTTCATCATTCTGCACCTGTTGCATTAGAAGGTCAAGTGGGCTGTGTCAGAGAAGCCCAGGTACCTGGTTCATTTGCCAGGGACTTGAACCGGTAGACTGCCATGCCCGCCCATGGTTGCTGGTACGTGCCAAACCTGTCACCACCTCTTTGGAGCACTGCTGGTTTCCGGGGAAACCAACAACAAAAAAAGCACCTCCTGAAGGAGCTACTGGAAATTTCAAGATGTCCGAAAGTCTCCCTGCCATCTATTTTTCTAAGACCAGCTTGGAAGGAGAAGCCGGAGCACAACTTTACGAAGAAGACAGAGGAAGAGAAATGGTCCCCAGAAGGACTTAACACCATTCGGGACCCCAAACCCCTGTTGCAATTCTGTCCTTTCAAGAAGCTCAGGGGAGAGCATGGGTGCGACAGGCAGACCCGCTGCTGCGGCTGCAGGCATCAGACTACATACTGTTCGGTGTATAAAACCTTGACAGGACGTGACTCTATACACTTGTTAAATGAACCCAGAGCCTCCTGCCTGTCAATCCGCCTCCTACTCTCGGAGCTAAAAAAGACCTCCTCAGCTGGTGATTATATAGCTATTTTTTTTAAACCCCTCTGTAAGGCGTGAACGTGAGATGAAAGATAATGGCTTTCGTTAACATCTGTCGGATTGGCGTGACAAGAGATGAAGTTTTCTTCTAAAACTCCAAAGGAAGGGATTGGGCGCCTATTTTTAAAATAGGTTCAAAACATAATTAGAGCAACTGGATTTTATTTTTTTTTTTAATTCTCTATTAATGGTATCAGGACTTGCCCATTATGTCGTCTATTCTGGCCTTTGAATTTGGTTTGGGCCATTGGAAAGCAGTGGCCTGGCCTTATCCTCTTGGTTTTGTCTTATGACTTAAATAGCTAGTGGAAAACTTCTGGTTTCTCTGTGTCACATGTTGGAGTCGCTGTCTTTCCCTCCAGCCACCCCAGGTAGAAACTTGGGAACCAGTTTTGATTCTTCCCTCTTCTTCAATCCCAGCCACCCACCTCCCTGCCTGTCAGTGGGTCCACTCAGGCAGCTGTAACGAAATATCAGAATGGCCCCTGGGGAAGGCTGCTGGGGTGCCGGGCCCAGGCCATGCAGCAATGGAAATATATCTCCATGCCCTTGTGTTTGTTCTGCTTCCTTCTATGGTGTGTCCCCTGATCCTTGATCTTCACTGAACTGCCTGGTGTCACTTTCCCTATTTCAGCTTTCCTGTCTCACATCATCCCTGCGCCCCACACAAGGTCAGAGTCAGGTGTCCCGTCTCTGGACTCCCGCAGCGATCTGAATTATTGAAACCACCAGCTTTCTTGAATCATATGCACCTCCATCACTCTCCCCTGCTAGACTGTGGACTCCTCTGAGACCGGGGGCCATATTTTCTTCATCTCTGTGGTTCTGCAACCCTAGCACTCTCGGTCTGGAGCACTCACTAAGGATTTGCTAACTACAAGGACCTTTTATGAGCACTTTGTCCAGCCTCAAACGATGGACAAGGTTTCCACATACATACGACACTCAAGGCACTCCTGGACATGGGGACAGCCTCAGCAAACCCCCAGGGGCAGGACAATGCTGGTGTAGAAGGGATGCGTGTGGCTGGGTAGGGTGGGGCTCTCTGTTGGGAAGTCTTGACAACAATCGGATCGGTCTACATATCTGGGGGTAAATTGGGAGCCTTCAAAATGAAGGAGTTGCTTTAGAAAACCGGAACTGTCACGATGTGTAGGATGACTAGGGGTGGGGACAGACTGGGGGATAATGCAGGTCAGAATTGCTATGGTAGCAAAGAGAATGGGGAAGAGGCGCTTGTGGGAGAGTCTCTGGGTGTAGCGAGCCCTTGGGGATGGAAGAAATCAGGTGCTTCCAATGCTCAGCACCAGGGCTCTGGAGAAGGGAGGGGCCAGCAACAGACAAAGGAAAGACAGGAGGTGTTTCCCACTGGGGACTGGGAGGAAGGACCTAAGAGTTGTCAGGGGATTTTTATAAAAGATGAGACTGTTGCTGCAACATACACACGCACACACACACCTCAGGCAGCAGCAAGCTGACAGCCAGGCATGGTAGTACTGAACTTCCACTTTCTCAACACCGTTACTGCCCTCAGCGATGGGCCCTGGGGGAACATAACACTCCCACAAATTCAGAGGGTAAGTGCCAGCCGGCCAACTTAATGCTTTAAATGTAAGGTGAGTCCGCAAGGCAGAAGTGTTAGGTCCCTCTTCGCGCTCCTGGCAAAGTCCCATCTCTGTGTTCATCTAAGCATTCATCCTGTGGGCTGAGACCTCTTGAGGCGGAATGAATACATTCCTTTAGGGACCGACCATGTGCGTGGGCAGTAAAGAAATCCCAAGTAGGGAAGGAAAAGTGTAAGTTAGAGAACAGCAGAAAGATTCGTCTTTCCTTACACCAAGTCATTGGTCTCCTGGAAAGGAAGGAACTCGGCGTCTGGGTTTCCAACAAGCTGTTTTTATTATTGTGTTTGTCGCTGTCTTCCTATCCTGGGCGCTTGGCCAGGGCCCAGCCTGAGCGTTCACTGGTTAGCGAGTTAAGAGAACTGAAGGAGTGTCCTCGTGGACAGTAAGGAAAGATGTCCCCGTCCTCTGAGGTTCCTCTGTAAAGTGGATGATTCCAATACTGGGCATCGTTTAGGAATAAGAGGCTGGAAATGATTAAGCACTCAGCACTAGAAGGTTATAGGTAAAAATTTAGTATGTTCATAGCGGACACGCAAGTAGGATACTTGGGCAGGGGGCTTCGGAGAAGCCAAGAGCATCGTCGGGGTGAACCGGTTGGGAGGAATCCTCTCTTCCTTTCCATCAAGTTATGCTTGGTGGGCTGCCCCAAGGCAGTGTATAAAGACACGAAGACTATGAAATAAAAGACTTGGGGACTAGAAAGCGATTCCGAGATAAGTGAAGAGGAGGTCCCATTCCAGAAGGGAGAGTGCCTGGGGAAATCGGTCAGTTGCTATGAGGAAAGTCCAGCATTTCCCGTCCTCAAAGCACCTGCATCGGCTCCGCCTGAGCAGCCGGTGAATGCAGACGCCCAGGCTCCATCCCGAGACTCTGACTCAGTGGGTCGGGAGTGGGGCCGCAGAACCCGAGTTTTAACCCGGCCCGAGGGAGCGGAGGCCTCTGATGCTTGAGAACCACCGCAAGTCTTTCTTCCGCCCCCACCCATCCCTGCGTCGTCCTTGAGATTTCAGTCATTCACTGGAGCATGTGCACCGTGGGCCGAGATCTGGTCCAGGCTCTGGAGACTCAGGGGAGAACAAAAGAGAAACAAAGTCTGGCCCTGGCTGTTGTGGCTCGGTTGGTTGGGGCATCGCCCTGTAAACAATTCCCGTTTAGGGCAGGTGCCCAGGTTGCCCACCTAGGTTGTGTGCCAGGTGCTTCTCCCCACGCCCCGCCCAGCCGCATCAGGGCGGCTTGGTTTTTCTCCCCTGCCCTTCTCAGCAGGTCCACAGTTTTCACAGCCCTGCTGACCCCCCAAGTCTCTCCCATGCCCTGTGGTCGAGGGCCCTCCACCCAGGCACCCCCAGCACTTCCCATTCATTGCTTCGAGTCAGCAACTTCCCAAACCAACAGGGCACCCCAAGCACCACACTCCTTATGACACACCTCGCAGAAGCCTTGGCAAGGGGTGGGTGACAGCGATGCAGGGAGCTGCTTGGGGCTGGGAAGTCTGCGAACAGCACTAAACTGCTCCACAATGATGCTAAATCCTCTTGTGGTTAAGCAAGAGCCCGAAGTCAGCCACTTGGATGAAAAGGGTTAAAAAGGTGTGTGCTTTGGTGAGTCAGGGAACGGGGAACTCACGTTTTCGCTCCCCTGTAAACCAGACTGCGTGTTAGTAATTGGCTTATGTCATCCCTTGAATCCTGCCAGCGAGGCCCTGAGAGGGGTGGTAAGCCCATTTTTATAGAACAGCCGAGGCTCAGAAGGTTTAGCAAACTCAGGTCTAAAGCCAGTGGGATGGGTGGGGCAGTAATTCAAACCCTGATCTGAGTCTTAGGCTCCTTGTTTTTCTTCCTTGGATGAAGTGAGAGTTTGTGAAGGAAAAGCCGCCTGAGGTGCCTCTCAGGTTAACAGGAGTTATGACTCCGTCACAGGCTCAAGACCCAGAGGCACGTGCAGTGCAGAGCTTTTCGGTGTCAGGCAGGCGGCAGGGCGCATGTGCCCGCCAGCAGGTCTAGTTTGTGACAATCACACCATGACCTGACCGCCGGGCCACGCCGATCAGCCACGCGGAAGCTGGCACTCCCTTAGCCTGCTGTAAGCAAGGACAAAGGCCGGCCAAAGGGGAAACTCGCTCCAAAAAACCCTACAAGTAAATCCTCATGCATCAGCCTGTTGCAAACTCTGGGATGCGTAAAAACCAAATTAATGAACAAGAAATGCAAAAAGACTTCGCTCCATGGAGCTGTCCTGAATTCATTCACTGTGCCGGAGCTTGTGACAGTGACCCGGGTGACTTCCAGGGGCAATTGGGCTGGTGCTCACCCTCTAGGAATGTGACCTAGGAGCAGGCTTGTACCGTCTGGTCTCTTCCCACTGCTTCCTTCTTTCTCCCTGGAATCCAGAACATTCTGGTGACTTGCAGTGTGAGAAGGCAGCTGGCCAGGCCAGGATGCTGGTGCCGGGTCCCCGGGCCCCTCCCTCGGCAGTGGACCCGATGCCTCCCGGGTTACAGCTGCAGGAAGCCGGGCAGACTGCGGGGACAGGATGGTGGGCTGTGGCACCCGAGGACTGGACATGAATGCCTGAGTCATGCCCAGCAGCTTTTCCAGGAGTTACCTATTCCAGGAACAGCAGATCAGGGACTCCTCGGGGACCTGCAACCAGTCGCTGTTGCCTCTTGCTCGGTCTTGGCAGTTCCGAGATTGCATCTGACTAGGTTATTTCCAAACCAAATCCTGAAGGTTTTCTGGGCTTCCTGAAACCAGGCAGTTCTTCTGCCAGCAAGTTGGAGGAGACTGATGATACTCATTTCTGTTCTCAGTTGGCGCTGTACCGAGTATGGCCCCCATCCAAACAGAGATGCGACTTTCTTTTCCCAAGTCCCACAGAGTAAACCAGGTATCCATCTTCCTTTCACCCTTCCAGAGAGAGAACAAGGCTTTCTCCCCCCGTTCTCCCCCTGGGAGGGTGGCCTATGTCTTCTCCATCAACGGGCTCCCTCCACACGGCTCCGCTTGGATGCAGCCGGTGGGGAAACGCAGCAGGAGATAAGGGGAAGGTCAGAACATATCTTTCAGCTTTCCCTCTGTGGGGCCCACCCGCTGTCTTTGTCCCTTAGAGGAAGAGCACAGTTCTCCATAAACGGCGTCTCTATATCCAGGTTGTGGGGTCCACTCCCCCTTGTCCCTTCAGGCCTATGAGAGTAACAGCCTGAGATGCCCCTGGGTACTTCATCATCCTAGAGGGGTCTTTAAACTCTGCTGATCCCTTTATTAAAACCCCACTCAAAAGACCCAATGGGAATATGCTACCTCCCACTTCTTGGCACGTGGGTGCTAGTCAGCATTTAGGTCTAAGCCAGCGTCACCTGCCTCTCTCCTCCCCTGCGCTCTGCGCTACCCTAATCTACCCTCACATCAGTCCATGAACTTTCCACAAGCCTTGCTCAGCTGGGGCTTTTGCAAGTGTCTATGCAACGCCAGTCAGGCCATTTAGAATAAAATAAAACCCAAGCTCCTTACCACAGCTTAAAAGACCTAAGACAGTGCCCTGGCCAGTGTGTCTCAATTGGTTGGAGCATCATTCTGTAAACTGAGAGGGCACGGGTTCAATTCCCGGTCAGGGCACCTGCCTGGGTTGTGGGTTCAGTCCCCAGCCAGGGCACGTGTGAGAGACAACAGATTGCTGTTTCTCTCTCCCACTGATGTTTCTCTCTCTCTCTTCCTCCCTCCCTGTAAAATCAATATGCATGTCCTCTTTGCATGTCCTCAGGTGAGAGAAAGAAAGAAAGAAAAAGGCCTGGGCCTTGCTGCAAACTCACAGCCCCCTGCGCGCCCTCTCGTCTGCCCCAGCCACGTGGGCTCCTCTTGGCATGTCCTCACCACAGCAAGCTTGCCACTCCTCTCAAGCCTCTGCCCTCACCCTCCCTCCCTTCCCTCTGCTCGCTCCCCAGGGCCTGTGGGGGCGAGGACAGGGATGGGGCATCCCATGGGCTGCCAAGTGGAACCCTCACCCCTGCAGACTCGCTGAGGCCAGCGTCACTTTTCATGTGTGCTGGCGTGGATGTGTCCGGGAGCTGAAACTGCAGGGCCTACGGGCCTGTCAGATAACATAAACACGGCGAGTGGCCAAGGCTGATAAAAATCATTCAGCCCTCGGTCTGGCTTTTGCTTTCCTGCTTTTGACAGAAGTGTGGAAGCGGAACGCAGAGTGCAAGGCGGTGGCAGGCGGTAATCATCCTTGGGGCTGGGAAGCGATAGTTAGCGTGTGTGGTGTGTCGCAAACCACTTACCGACAACGTGGCCAGTTCTCTTAATGATTGGGGGAACCTGGCCCTGCCTTGTGCCTGTGTCCATCAGAGCGGCTTAGAGGTTCTTAGACCCTCCTTCCTTGCCTGGCCAAAGGCTACTGCAAAACTTCTAGGGGACCTGGCATGACCGGGGTGGTCCAGATGAAGGCCATGAGCTGGATCAAGGGTAGGGGTGGGCGTGGGCGGGATGACCTCGTGGAAAGCAGCGGCAGAAACAGAAGGCGGCTTGGGGAGGAAGTTCTAACACATTCACTTCCCTGTGTAAAGCCAGCTCTCCTGGGCTTCGCAAACAGCGGCTCCGATCTGGTTCTATTTGTGTTCTAAGCAGGAAGTTCACTGTCCGCTCAGACGCTAAGCAGATGTTAGCAGCACTTCATTGGATCATTTCTAGATGCTTCAAATTGGTTCTCGGAACGTAGCATTTGGTGACAGGCGGTGTGGCTCTGCTTTCTGGATAGATAGGATCACCTGGCTGTCTGTGCTAACCAACCTGAGTGTATTATCCAATGTGATCATCCATTTGGAGAGATTTGAAAGCTTATTCACTAGAATGCCTGCCTTAGGGTTACCCTGATAGTTCCTAGGAAAAGCTTCCCAAGTTTGATTTCATTTACAAACTCATTTTAGTCTTAAGATCTTTTACCACCCAAATACAGAAGGTCAACGTAGGTCAAAGGCAACAGATCAAGGTGCCTCTCATACCTTGATATTTCTGTCCCTTTCTTCCTTCCTTCCCCTCTGTCTAAACATAAATAAAATATATATATTTTTTAAAGACTTCATTTATTTTTTAGAAAGAGGGGAAGAGAGAGAGGCAGAGAGGGAGAGAGACATCAGTGTATGGTTGCTTTTCACCTGCCTCCAGCCACAGACCTGACTGGAGACCTGGTTTGCAACCTGGTTATGTGCCCTGGCTGGGGAATCGAACCTGCAACCTTTGGGTTTGCGCCTTATCCACTGTGCTACCAGCCAGGGCTAAATAAAATATTCTTTAAAGAAGAAATGCAACTCTGGCTGGTAGCACAGTGGATTAGGTGCCGGCCTGCAAACCCAAAGGTCGCAGGTTCGATTCCCCAGCCAGAGCACAGAACCAGGTTGCAAGCCAGGTCTCCAGCCAGGCCCATAGCTGGAGGCAGGTGAAAGGCAACCATACATTGATTTCTCTCTCCCCCTCTGCCTCTCTCCCTTCCCCTTTCTAAAAATAATAAAATCTTAAAAAAGAAATGCATTTTTAGACTGGGCCCTAGTGCAACAAACACACAGAGTTCTCTTAGGACACATTCAGAAACTCCCATAATTTCTCTTGTGTTTCACTAGATTTTATTGTTTTATTTATTCTCACTTGAGAATATATTTATTGGTTTTTGAGAGGGGAGAGAGAGGAGGGGGGAGGGAGGGAGGAAGAGAGAAACATCGATTGGTTGCCTCCTGTCTGTCCCCACCCAGGGACCGAGCCCACAACATTTTGGTGTATAGGGTGACACCTCAACAAACTGAGCTACCCAGCCAGGGCTGTTTCATTGTTTTAAATTGTGGCCATGACTAAGTCTACCAAGTCTACAACCATCGGTGGGACTCCCAGTTTGACACCAGTGCTGCAGAGCGTGTAGCAGGGAATGGAATGGCAGGATTGGGGGTGCGCGCCCCTTCAGCTTTGCCAGGCAGCCAGGTGGGCTGTGTGAACCTCCACCCACCAGCGGCGTGCAAGGGCATCTATTGCTCCAGGGCCTCACCAGCACTTGGCATCAGCAACTGGCTTTTTAATTTTTCCAATATGATGAATGCACAATGATACCTCATTGTGGTTTTATTTTAATCATTGGGGTGAATCGGTTAATAAGAGTATGTAAGTTTTAATGCATCATCTGTGCACTGCATTGCGTGTTCACCACCGAAAGTCAAGCCTCCCTCCAGCACTGTTTATTTGATCCTCTTTGCCCTCTTTTACCTCCCCTGCCCTTTTCCGCTCCATTGTCTGAGTGGTTTGTGTGTTTGTGCTTTCTGTTTTATATCCCCCATGTAAGTGAAATTATACGGCTCTTGCCTTTGCCATCTTACTTTGCTTAGCATGATATTCTCAAGATCCATCCAGGTTGCTGCAAATGGCAGTATTTTCATCTTTTCTTTTGGCTGAGCAGAATGGAAACAACCTAAGCAACCTTCCATGGGGGATAGACTGGGCATCTGCAAACACTGTAATATTTAAGTTTTTAAAAAGAGAACATACAAGTCATACAAGTGTATTCTCCTAGTGCTTTTCACACACACACACACACACACAGAAACTACCATTCTGTATTGTGTTATATGTGTGTCATATAGCTGAAATCATACTATAAGAATAATTCTGCTTTTTTGTTTTATTTGTTAGGGACTTTATCCATATTTTTACATCTACATCTAGCTCCTTCTTTTTAATTGTGGGTGAGTTGCCCAGTATTACATAAAATGAAAGCAGAACTATTCTTCCATACACCCCAGAATTTCTCTAGGGTAGGTTTACAGTAGTGAAATAGCTGGCTCTTAGGGTACCCACATTTGGTGTGATAATACTACCCATTTGCTCTATGAAGTGACTGCACCAAGTTCTTTCACGCACCAGTCAAGCATTTGCCTGCTGACTTGCTGTGACTTTGCGCAAGGCATGTTTTCTCTCTGGACCCCCAGTGACTCCGCCTACAGTGGGGGGAAATCGGGGGCCCCACCAGCGTAGGAGCGAGCATCGTGATAGGCTGTGCACATTCGAGCGGGCTGGGAATGACTGCCCTGGGGAAGACCGTGAAAGCCAGGCTGAAGGCGGACAATTTAGATACTTGGCCCTTCCCGCAAATGCTCCGTTAGTGCAGTGATGATGTATCTGCAGCGCTCTCCCGGAAGCCCATGTGGGGGAGCTCACCTCCTGGAGTGTCCCAGGGGAAGAAATGACAAGGTTAGCAAAATACGTGTATGGTAATAATTGCCATTGACCAAGTTATACTTGTAAGAAGCGGAGCAATATCATTCGCACTGGCCAAAGATAATTACAGGAGTTATAGACAATATTCATCATGTGCTTTATAGATGGTGTGACCCAGGAATGGAACACACATTTATAACTATACGAAGAATGTTCTCTCTTTTGTCCCTGTCGGTGGGACACTGTGGCTGAATGTATGAGCGCCTTTGGAGGAGTCCGAATTAGGGCAACTTTCTGAATGTGAACTGGACCAAATGCCTGGCCAGCCCCGCCACCCTACCCAGGCTCAAACCTCTCTGGGGCTGGCCGTGAAAATGTTTCTATATCTGATGCCTGTTGATGACCCAAACTTTGAGCAAATCAGGGTGCGTGTTTACGGTTTCCTAGTGTACTATATGCATGTGGGCTTATTTCAGTAGAATAGAAGAGAAACAAAGTTCTTCCCTCTTTGGGTCCATATACTCTAGACGGTAGATATGGATTCCGAGCCACAATAGAGGTAAGACCCAGGGCAGGAACCGGCAGATGGGTTCCGGGGCGTGATAAGAGGTAGGTTCTGCGATGGGTCCGGGACAGTTGATTCACTGCTGACAACTGGGGCGTCCTTGCTCCCCGGTTGGACTGGGACTCCCTGCCCGCAGGCGTCTCGCCTGACCGGCGCACCCCAGAGCCCGGCCGGGCACAGGGAGGGTGCCGGGTCCCCCTGTGCATCAGCAGATGAGTTTTCCGCCAGACGGAGGACGCTGTTGGATTTGCGGTTTCCTGCCAAGTGCCCAAGAGGCCTGATAAGTGTATAATGAATCCATCGATCAGGGGAGAAGGATGTTTGGATAAGGGAAGAAGGATGTTAGGGCGGGAGGAAGTGAGAGGAAAGAAGAAAGTGAAAGAGAATAAAAGGAGGGCACACAGGAGGGGGAGACTCGGAGAGCCGGAGAGACGGGCAGAGGGGAAACGAGGAGCAAACGAATTAAGGGGCTCGCGGAACGGAATGAATGACTGAGTTCAGACTGGGCTGCGGTACGTCTGGCTGCACAGGATCACGGCCGCTCTGGCAAAAGCCGCCTGAGCTGGCAGCGCGAGCCCGGCGCTCCTGTGCCCGGGCCCCGACCGGCGTAGATCCGCGGTGGGAGCGGGGGTCCCAGCGCGCCGGCAGCCCCCCACCGGCGACCCCGCGCGCGGCCCCGCCCCGCCCACCCCAGCCGGGCCGCGCGGCATTGTGGGAGTTGTGGTCCTCGAGGCCCCACGGAGCGCAGCGTGGCGTCGGCACCGGCGGGGCACCAGCTCGGCTCCCGCTCGGTCTCCCGCGGCGCCGGCCAGGCAGCGTCCGGGCGGTGACTCCGCGGTGTGGTCAGGAGGTGTCCGCGCCTTCGGGCGGTGGCGTCGCCCCGGCCGCAGGGGTGCCGCGTGCCGGCCGCGAGCCGCGCGCAGGTAAGCGGAGGCTCGGGGGCTGCGAGAGGGCGGCGTGGCCCAGCCGACCGGCCAGGGGAGGGGGCGGCGCGGCTGCAGGCCCTCGGCCCCCGCCCGGCGCGGCCGCTGAGGATGCTCTAAGGCGTCGGCGCCCGCCTGCGCCCGCATCCCGGCCCTGCCGAGGGGCCCGGCCTCCCGAGCTCGCTGCGTGCCGAGTGCCCGCCCGCCGCTGCCCCACCGCGGCCCCTGCCTCGCGTTACCGCCGCCCCCGGCCCCTCCCCGCCGCCCTGCTCCCGCTCCCGCCCTTGCTTGCTCCCCTCCCCCCGCCCGAGCGGCACCCTCTTCCCATTTCCTGCGGCCACCCTGCTCCCCGGCCCTGGAGTGGCCGCCGTTAAGCCCGGCTGTTTCCTGCGCTGGAGCCGATCGCCTACTTTTCGCGTCCCCGTCACCTTCCTCCCTCCCCTCCCTCCTCCCCTGACCCGGTGGCCGCCATCTGTTACCGCCTCTGCCGCCCTTTCCCGCACTCGGGCGAGCGGTGCCGGGAGCTGGCCGCGGCGGAGCAGGGTCTCGGGGCCCGGCGGAGGCAAGGGTGCGCGGCGTGGCCCCGGCTCCCTGGGGGCGGCGGGCGCCCTGGCCCCGCTGCAGAAGGACCAGAAGCGCTTAGCGCCCCGGGACTGGTCATGTGAGCGGGGTGAAAGCAGGTTACGGTTCGCCTGTCCCCCCAGGTCGCGTCCATTGTATAACAAGTTCTGCTGGAGCTGGATCGGGCTTGCTCCCCAGTCGGCCATGAATTTGCACTGGGTTCCCCCCAAGCTGGCGGACCTTTAAGATCTGGAGTTGTCTGTTCTTCAAGTGCAGAACTGCCATGAGATGTCCCCATCCCTAACGAGGACGGAAAAGTGATGAAAAGGGACAGATGTGCGAAGGAAGCTGGAAGTTACCGTGGTCAGGGAGGCGGGAGCTGGGGTTGGGGGAACCCGCGCCCCACTGCCCCCCGGGAGCTGGGACATGGTCACCGGGGTGCAATGGGGTCGGATGTTTGAGCCCGTGTTTCATAAACTGCCATCACCCTGAAAATGTCGGGGTTACTTTTAGTGTCCTGCTTCAGCCAGAGCTTATCCATCCACCTCTGGGCTCCTGCCTGCAGGTTTGGGCTCCAAGGGTGACGACAGGTCTGAGGAGCCTGACTTCAGCCCTGGGGGGATCCCACCCTGGAGCAGGGTCCGGCCTGGAGCTCAGGGAGGAGGGCCTTCTGTCGCCCTGCTGACAGCTGTCTCCAGGCCTGCGTTTTGTTGACTTCAGCTCCACTGATGAGCAAGGCCGATGGGAACTAACCCTGAACAGGTGTTTGTCAGGTTACCGCCAGCTCACATGTGAGGAAACCCCTCTTGCTGAGACAGGGAGTTTGAAAGCTCCAGTTGGAAGTTTATCTGTGTTCCGGGGAGGGAGCCTTTTGGTAAAAGCCCCTGTTATCGTGCAGGTTTCGCTGAGGTTCAGGAACTCTGGGTTCTGCTTGCGGGTGGCTTGCAAGGGAACGTTCCCTTCAGGCTTTCCTTCCCTGCTCAGGAGGAAACAGCTGTCAAGAGAGAACCAGAGCAGAGGGGGTCTGTTTCCACCCTGTGGGGCCCAGCCCTTCCCTCTTCTCCCAATCTGTGAAGAAATTGAGAACACGTGAGAAAAGAATTTAGCACCTAACCTCCCCGCTCTTCCTAGAAACATAAAAAATGGTCATGAATATTCAGCATGTGTTTTGGACTCACTAAACACAATAGTCAAGGGAGTCTTTGTTCTGCCTGAGCTGGGGAGGTGCGAAGAGGTAGTTCATGGTCACCCAAGGTTTCCCTTCCATTGTATGGCTTTGCAAGTCTGGGGACCAAAAACTGCCCTTTGAGATGTGTGGCAACAGACGTGTCCAGAATCTACCTTTAGCTGCTGGAACTTTCAGTGCTAGGGTCTCGCCCCCTGATGTCCCCACTGTGGTTTGCTGGCCAATCAGGGTGGGGTGCCACCTGTCATAGCCATCACCAGCACATACAGAAGTGACCCGTCCAGGGTGGGATTAGTACTCGGTCTAACCCATCTCCAGGTTGGGTTCTTCATCTCAGCTAACATTGCAAGAATGTATTAGATGTGTGTGGAACTCAGACCTGGCTGTGGTCATCAGGTTGGGAAAGCAGGACGGACAGAGGATGTGAGCTGTGCCGCACAGGACAGGGTTTCATAGACACGGACAGTGTGGCACTGGGCTCTGGTCATGCGCCACTTGCGGGCTAATCAGGTGCTAGACAGTGGCCCCAACCGGCAGCAAAATTTGCGGTAAAGCCCCTTTTGTCTGTTTTGGAGACAGAGACTTGAAAGGGCTTTTATTTCCAATCCATCTCATCATGTCACTTTCATAACCTCATGGGTGAAGCCAGGTAAGGAGTCTCCCAAGTGGGAAAGTAGGAATTGCCCGGTGTCTGCCCTGGCCATGGCCACGGAGAGCCCGCTTCCTCCCCAAGTGGTTGAAGCCCCACCCCTACCCGAAGGGCCAGAGAGAATAAATAAGAATGAGGGAGTGCTATGGAAATGAAAAGTAAAATGGAGAACATGCAGTGTGAAAGTTCCTTTGCTATTAAAAAAAATTTTTTTTAAAGATTTTATTCATTATTTTCTGAGAGAAGGTCAGAGAGGGAGGAAGAAAGGGAAAGAAACATTAATGTAGGGTTGCCTTTCACCTGCCTCCAGCCATGGACCTGACTGGAGACCTGGCTTGTAACCTGGTTATGTGCCCTGGCTGGGATTCGAACCAGTGACCTTTGGGTTTGCAGGCCGGCGCCTTATCCACCGAGTCACACCAGCCAGGGCTCATTTGCTATTTTTAAAGTCCTTTTGAGTCTATGTCTTTTTAAAGGTATAGAGATTGAAGGAGAATAAGCATTTATTAAATACCTACTAAGAAAGAGTATAGCAAAATGGATAGGTATCACCTTGAGGTCAGATGGGGTTTTCATCCTTGCCAAGTTCATGGCTGCATGAACTTGGAGGAGTTAAGGGACCTCTCTGAGCCTCAGTTTCTTCATCTGTGAAATGGGAACTATAACACCACCTCAGGATGACGGAAAGTGGACCAGACTACAGTAGCAATCAAACATTACTTGATGCAGATGAAACACTGCTGGCCTTGGGAAATGGGGGTAGTGGTAAAATGGGGAGAGAATACACAAGACTGAGAAGTGTGTCCCCCTACCAATGAGGACCTTACCAAATGATCTGTGACTTTGTTTCAATTGAGGACTTTCCCAAATATAGAAATACTCATGCTGGTTATTTGTTATTTTTTTTTTCATGCCAGGTTTGGACTTCTTACAAAATCATTTCACAGTGACCACCACCCCTTGCTAATGTGACATAAAGCAGCTCCTTCCGCCCTACCTACAGTGACTTTGCCTGGAGTGGAGTGGGCCCAGGCGGCCCCACTGTGTGTCAGCAATGCCGCCTTTGGTGGGACCCGAGGAGTTGGGGCAGCCATGCCTCCCCCTGCCCCAGCCACCCTGCACTAACCTGCATGGTGTGGGTGCTCTGGGGACCCCAGAGGACTGACAGACTGACCTTGCCTCGCCCCTTTGCAACAACTTCCCCAACATGTCACTCGAGTGGCTGGTGGCCTGGGGCTGGTCGCTGGACGGCCTGCGGGACTGCATCGCCACGGGCATCCAGTCCGTGAGGGACTGCGACACCACCGCCGTGGTCACCGTGGCCTGTCTGCTGGTCCTGTTCGTGTGGTACTGTTACCACGTGGGCCGGGAGCAGCCCCGGCCCTACGTCTCCGTCAACTCCCTCCTGCAGGGCGCGGAGGCCGACGGGCTGCGGAACGGGTACGTGTACTGCCAGTCCCCCGAGTGCGTGCGCTGCGCCCACAGCGAGGGCCTCAACCAGAAGCTGTACCACAACCTGCAGGAGTACGCCAAGCGCTACTCCTGGTCCGGCATGGGCCGCATCCACAAGGGCATCCGCGAGCAGGGCCGCTACCTCAGCAGCCGGCCCTCCATCCAGAAGCCCGAGGTCTTCTTCCTGCCCGACCTCCCCACCACGCCCTACTTCTCCCGGGACGCCCAGAAGCACGACGTGGAGCTGCTGGAGCGGAACTTCCAGACCGTCCTGTGCGAGTTCGAGGCCCTGTACAAGGCCTTTTCAAACTGCAGCCTTCCCCAGGGCTGGAAGATGAACAGCACGCCCAGCGGGGAGTGGGTCACCTTCTACCTGGTCAATCAGGGCGTTTGCGTCCCCAGGAACTGCAGGAAGTGCCCACGGACGTACCGCTTGCTTGGAAGCCTTCGGACCTGTATTGGGAACAATGTTTTTGGAAACGCGTGCATCTCCGTGCTGAGCCCTGGGACTGTGATAACGGAGCACTACGGACCCACCAACATCCGCATCCGATGCCACTTAGGTATGTCGCGGGGCCGGGGTCTCCCATCACGCACCCTTCTAAGGGGAGTTGGCCTGGCTTTACGGGAATCCAGGCGTCAGCTCAGCAGCCAGAACTGTGCTTTTCTCACATTTCTCACTATACTTCTATCCCAGGTTGACGAATCACCTGTGAACCATTTTGGCAGCAGAGATTGGGTCAAAAGAGATTCTCCTGATCAGTAGGAACCTAGTACCTGATAGCAGCTGTATGCAGAGGAGCGCTCTGCGGTGACAGGACGGTGTCCGTGTGCACCAACAGGGCAGCCACTGGCCCCGCTCGATGGTTGATTGCTTGATACGTGACTAGTGCACCCGAGGGGCTCGATTTTTAACTTAAACCTTAAATAGCCACGAATGACTGGTGGCTGCTGGTTGGGTGGCGGAGCAGTAGAGCCAGGCTGTCCTGTAATGACGTCTGTCAGCAGGCTGCGAAAGGTACTAAGTGGCTCCATTTTATTCAAAGATAAGATGGTGCTTGGTGACAGTTCTACTCAGCTCTAGGGACGTGGGCCAAGTGTGCATCGCGTGGCGCAGTGGTTTTGGGAGCAGGGGTGGAGTCAGGCTGGGGTGTTTGCATCCTGGCCCCATAAGCTGGTTGTAGGACCATGGGCAGTCCCGTCGCCTCTCTGAGCCTCAGTTTCCGCATTTGGGAAGTGGAGGGGAGAACACGTATTGTAAAGCCTGTTCCGAGAGCATGAGAGAGTAGGTAGTTGACGAAAGCAGGCTTGAAACCAGCATGGGAAATGGGGTGTTCGCTCCGCATGCCGCCGCCTTGGTTCCTGGCGTGCCGCCAGCGCCCTGCAGGACTAGGGAGGTGCCAGGGCACAGGCGAAGCCCCACTTGGGGAGTTGCCCTGCCTGGGCCTCGGTCGGAGGAGAACCTGAGGGGCCCGTGGTTGAGTCAGGGTTCGTCACTGGCCCCACAGCGGGGCCTCGGGGCTGCCTGGGGGGCTGAGGTGGACCCTCCAGACCCACCACCCCACTCCCCGACCCCTGCCTCACCCGAGCCCCCAACTTCTCCTGTTCTCCCTCTGGGGATTCTAAATAAAGTTTGGCTTTAGCCTAGGGCTTCGCAGCTTTAAAACACAAAAGGAACTCTGACACCGAGTGGCTCAGGAGGACAGGCAGGACAGGCAGGACGGGATCAGGGCTCTGGAGCAGGTGGCCTGGCCTTGTGGTCAGCTGGGTCACTTGGGGCGCGTAACCGAGGCTCTGTGTCTCCGTTTCCAGTCTGTAGAATGGGAAGATAGTACCTATCTTACAGGACCGCTAGAGGATTAAACACAGTAGCGTCTTCTGTAGCTATTTGGTATGGTGCCTGGCACAGGCAGCATTCGATAAGCTAGTAGCTTTGAGGACCAAACACCCTGTTGGACGGTGTGATAAAGGAGGTGCAAGACAGGTGCTCAGCCCTCAGGACTGGAAGCAAACACACCTGGACTCAGATCTGTTCGCCCATCTGCTGAGTGGCCGTGGGCTTGGCCCTAAAACTCAGCTGCGGGCTTCTCTCAGGTGCAGGTGCTGATCCCTCCTGGAGGGCTGGCGGGAGGTCAGAAGTGCCCCGTGTAAAGAGGTTGCAGGTCAGGTGAAGGGGCTGTGATTAGCCTAAGAGGTGAGATGATCAAGTGATGGCTCATGATCAGTAAAATCCCTGTGCAAGGTGGCAGGGCACACTGTGAGGTCAGAGGGTGACAGGGCTGGAGGTGGGCCTCTCAGGGGAGGTAGTCTGACCTTGAAGGGTCACCAGGACCCCTGAGGTGGAGCTGAGGGCCCTGTTTCTGGGCTTGCTCCATTCAGTGAAGGAGACTGAGGTTGGAGAGGCCTTGGCTGTGTGTGTGTGTGGCGGGGGGGGGGGGGGGGGGGGGGGGGGGGGGGGGGGGGTGCTGTTTTTAGTAAGGGGCTTCCATTTGTTTTCAGAAACTTCAAAACAATGTAGGGAAGGACATTTGGAGATGTGGTAGAAGGCCAGGCAGGTGTGCTGAGTAGGTAGATCGAGCTGGTGTCAAGAAAACCAAAATGTTGCCTGTGTATTAATGGCTTTTGTGCATCCATGCGGTTTAGCTGTGTGTAATCACACCCACACAGGTCCTCTATGACCTGTCAATCCCTTCCCTGCCAGCTCCTTACTGGCCACGCCACGTTCCCTAGGCAGCAGGGAACTTTAGGAGGCGTCCCGTTGGAGTGTGGCTAGTCCCATGGCCAGGGCAAGCTCCGTGGTTGGCTTTGCTCACCATTTCCTTCTTTCTGTGCCGCGCCCACACCTGAATCCACCCAGGAAGGAATGAAAGGTGTTTGCGTCGTGTGACCTGGAGCGTTGGCCAGGAGGGAGCACAGTGAGGTGAGGGGCAGGGCACGCGTCTGCCAGTTCCTGGCTGAAGGCGGAGGAGGGGTTGTGGTTGCAGAACGGTGCTCTTGAAATGCTACCCCTGTCCTTTCTGCCTTCCGTCTGAGTCGTGACTGATGGAACTGTTCCTCCTGGTACTGCTTGTTGTTACACATTTGCTGAGCCCTGTTCTGAGCTCCCTTTAGAGGGGGCATCACTCCGTCTCCACTCCACGCTGAACCACAGGACAGCTCCAGCCCAGCCACCACCAGCCTGTGTAGGGCCGGGTGTTCTGATCACACTGCCACCGCCCTGCAGGAAGCAGCCCTGACACCAGGCAGGTGTCACTGGGGAGGCAGATAGCCACCCAATGGCCGACCCTCGGGAAAGGGTAGATTGAAATGCAGGAGTATATTCAGGTCTCACTAAAAAGGACAGTTCACCTCTTGTTTTCCTTTCATGCATACGCTGTCACGTTGCTGGGTCGCCAGGCTGCCCTACACCAGCAGGTCAGCCCGTGTTGTCTCGCTCCCTCTGAGTGCCAGCCTCCTGCCTCCTGCCATGGGGCCACTGGTGGGCAGAGTCTTTTTCTTCACCCTTCCTTTGCCTCCTTTAGTGGCTAGAGGGGACAGAGCAGCAAACTCTGCCAGAGAGACGCCTGGGCATATCAGGCCGGCCAAGGCCTTTTGTAGGGACTGTCTCTACCCTCAGGAGCCACCCGGATTCTGTTTGGGGGAGTACTGATGACTCCTGCCAACTAAACTGGTTTGCAGGCAAGTGGCAGGAATGGTGGGCCCCTGGAAAGAAGACTGTAGCAGAAGTGGGGAGGCAGGGGGCTGGAAAGACAGGTCATTTCTGTTGGACTGTGGTGCACGGTAGTTGTTTAGTGTAGCAGAGAAAGGGGAGCTTTGCTGAAGCCCTGGGGTAGACTGTCCCTGCAGAGAGCCACCTTTTTCTAAAGGTCCTTCCCACCTGGACCAAACAGCGAGGGACGTGTGAGAAGAGGATGTGGCTGATGGGCCCTCTTCCTCCAAGCCAGCGAGTGACAGCTGGACCCCTTTACAACCCTGACCACGCGCCACTCAGCTGCTAACACTGGTGGGAGATCATGGTTTCGGAGCCGGGGTGACAGTCTCAGCTGATTCAATGAAATGTACTATTGAAGGCTGCAATTTGTATTAACTGGAGGAAAATCAGTCATCTTACTACCGCTGCTACTAAGGGGTAACTAGCACTTAGATCACAGTCCAGTGTTCTGAGAGCCTGTTTGGAGCCAGACGGCTCCTGCCAGGACTACCGAGCACCGTCCAGCAGGTCCCTCCTGCCTCTGTAGCTCAGTGGCTCCCCCTGCAGAGGAGGTGAAGCAAGTCTGTAAAGTGTTTAACAGCCTGTGTGCGAGTCTCCAGTTACGAGCAGCACGGACAGCGGTGGTGCAGCACTGGCAGGTGGGTGCTAACGTTCCCTCTTTACAGACAGGAGTCTGTGGCCCAGAGGTTCTGCGCTCGCCCAGGGTCACCCAGCCGATGAGAGCAGAGCCAGGCGTAGGCTCGCAGGCCCTCTGAATGCACTCCTGGAGCCAGGAGTGGGATACTCCAGGAGTGTGGACACGGTGAGAATTCTAACAGGGGCCACACGGAGCAGTGGGAACCCTGCCTGTGAGCGGAAGGGCTGGTTCTTGTTTGTCACAGTGAGTCACTGAGGACAGATGAGAAGACTGCAATCCCAGCTCCTTTTCCAGGGCCCGCCTCCTCCTGGGCCAGTCCTTCTAGAGCTGTCAGGCTGACCCAGCCTCTTCTGTAAGCTTTAGTGACAGGGGCCAGTGTTTTCTCAGACCGAGACGGAGGCATGAGTGTGAACACTTGGCTGCATTTCAACCAGCCCTCTCCTCCAGGGTTAGGCACCCTGGTGAGGCCCTCAGCATTCTGAGCATACGGCCCCTTTCAAAGGTGCCCTTCTGCCTACTGAAGCTCAGAAACTGGAGGACACGCCCAGGGAAATGCTTCAGAATGCAGCCCAGAAAACGTAAAGAACATGCCATTCTCAGGCTTCAAACTGGATTTAAGGGTTGGAACCCCAAGAGGAAGGCACTGTGTGAGCCTTTGTGTCTTTATTGTCACCTGAAGCAGCCCTAGAGATGGGGCCATAGGCATCATGATTACGGGAAGGCAGGGTCTAAACCTGCTCCCTCCAGGTCCAGGTCCCCGAGTTGGGCCTCAGGAGTCTCGAAAGTGTGGGGCACATCTTGGTTCCTGGCTTTAGTCAGGAGAGCCCACGGCCCAGAAGAGGTCAAACCAGAGATTTTCAACTGGTAAGCTGCAAGAATTTTTAAAACATGCACACCCTGACTATTTAATCAGGGACACTGACCTCTTTTCCTTGAAGATTGTCAATTTAAAAAAAATGACAACAGCCATCAGTGTGAATGAATCAAAATTACACCTATTTTATTCGGATTGGCGTAAGTATATTTGTTGGTGTGCTACAGAATTTTAGTAATTGGTTTCTGTGTGCCATGAAATGAAAAAGGTTGAAGATCACTGGGTTAAGCCAAGGGAGAAATGAATTTTTCCAAGGAACTTGGGTGAGGAGCTTAGCCGGCATTTGCCCTATTGAATTACCCCCCACTGCAAACAGGACCTTCAGCGATGAAGGTCAAGATTGGAGGTCGAGCACTCCCCCAAAGCGGTCAGCCCTGGCCACACCTGATCCTACCTGCCTTCACACTCTCCCTTCCCCTTCTCTCCCCGAGGTCTGAAAACACCAAGTGGCTGTGAGCTGGTGGTCGGAGGAGAGCCCCAGTGTTGGGCGGAAGGTCGCTGTCTTCTCTTCGATGACTCTTTCCTTCACACGGCATTCCATGAAGGTGAGTGTCTGTCTCCTCTATTGCTGCTCCTTAAAAAGCAAACTATCTTCAGAGCAGTTTTAGGTTTCCAGAAAAACTGAGCTGAGAGTAAACCCCACATCCCCCTACCCATACACAATTTCCCCTTTTATTTACACTTTGCGTTAATGTGGTACATTTGTTATTACTGATGAGCTAACATCGACACAGCTGTTAGCTCAAGTCAGTAGTTTGTTAGGGTTCACTAATTATCCTGTGCCCCTACCACAGACCCCCCGCAACCCCTCTGCCTAGTTTCCTTTATGCACTCTGTTCAGAACCTTAGGAAGCTGCGATCACAATCCTGATCAGAGAAGATCTTCCGATCTTACCTGAAAGCTAACTGGGTGGGCTCCAGCTCTGCGTGGGTTCTGACCTTCCTTTTCACACCCTGGTGCAGGTTCCGCGGAGGATGGCCCACGGGTGGTTTTCATGGTGGATCTGTGGCATCCAAACGTTGCCGCGGCTGAACGGCAGGCCCTGGACTTCATCTTTGCTCCAGGCCGATGAGGCTGTATCCTGCGCTGGGCCCCACAAGTGGCCTCCCGTCAGCCTGGACAGACTTGGGTGCAGCCTGGCACCCACAGAGTCACAGTTCATTACAATTCCACGCTCAGAAACCTGCCTCAACAGAAGGCCCTTATTTGGGATTTTTCTACCACGTTGGGTCCCTCTTACCTTTCATTACCATTAGTGGGAAATTCTCAGCCTGTATTTCCTTAGATTTTTCTTTTCCTTTCATTCATTTGCTTCTGCGATTCCTTTCTGCTTGATGGCATTATTTGCTCTGTGACCAGAGGCTCGGTGCCCCCGTTGTCTGTCCTGTGGCTACTTGGTTTATCATTCCTCTGAAATAGAGTAATCAAGCGGTTATGTGTCTGAATGTAATAATGTAAAACTTCTTGCGGTCACCTTAACAGAAAAAACAAGGACAAAAGGTTGCAAACCAGCTCTCTGGAGAACTTGGCCTCTGCTGCTGACCATCTCATGCGGAATCCTCAGCCCTTGCAGGCCAGGGGAAGTTTGCAGTCCCTGCACCTGGACTGCTTCACGGGCAGGTGGACACCGTCAGGGCAGCGCACAGGGGAAATGTCCCCACTGCTCACCCCACCCCAAAGCCGGTCAGGTCTCTGATGGCAGAGAGCCCATAGCTGCTGGGACTGGAGGCTTCGCTGTCATGCTGCATTCCTTCACAGCTAAGGCTGCTGTCCCCTAGAGCCCAGCTGGGCTCCCCCGGATCAGCCGCAGGACGTGTCCTTCTCTTACCTCACTGCCGACAGAGGCCCTACTGCCACCCCGGGCCTGGATCACTCCCCACTGGAGCTGCTTCAATGATGCACATGGAGACCACCAGGTTGGCCCCCTGGAACTGTGGCGGGTAAGCCCTAGTGACATTCTGGAAAACCTTTCTCTGGCAGAACAATCGTAGATGTGACCAAGGTGTCAGTTTTGTTTTGGAGTTTCGTTGCTTATGATTTTCCATTTATGTCTGTACATAAATGTTCACATGCTGGGCTTGGAGATGGTGAGTCAGCCCTGTGCCCTTGTCATCGCACAGGTGTGTGCCAGGCAACGGCCGCCTAGGTGATGTAAGGACAGCGGGAAGACGACAGGTGCAAAGGCCTCACAGTCCCAGGCAGAGCTGGCAATTGGTCTCCAGTGAAGGGTGTGGCCAGTAAGACACCACGTCTGGAAACAGTTACCTGTGAGCTGATGTGTGGCAGGGCCGCCTCCCGCTATCGCCACGCTGGAGATGCTGAGGTGAAAGGTGTATAATGGCAGGTCAGGCCGACATGCAGCATGGAGCATACGTGTTTCACATGTGCAGGTCTACTAGGGTCTGTCCGAGTGGAAGCCAGCAGTTTCTGTGAGAAACAAATGTCAAAGTCAACACGATCCCAAACGCACTGGGCAGTTACTAGCAAGTGTACAAAGAAAATGTGTCTGCAGATTATTTTTCAGTGATTAGAATGCAGGAAGGGCAGACATTTCAAAAACACCTAAAGTCTTTTTCTTCGTTGAGTATTTGTTAACGAATCACCGAGGTGCATGATTTCTACACATAACCACTGCTCCACGTTTACAAGGCCAGCAGCCCACGCAGGTGCTCCTGTGGCTACCTGTGCTCACGTGATGGGGTTGGGGAACAGGAGGTAAATAAAGGATCTTGCTGAAACCCAGAGTGAGGTGCTGCAGCCGTCTGGGAGGAGGAAGACGCGATCCGGGGAGAAGCCCTGGGAGGGGCATGCGTGAGTTGGAGGCTCTCGGTCTGTGGCTCATGCCACAGCAATAAAAAGTGATTCAGTGAATGAAGCAAAATGTTCTAAAATAGTGGGTGTGGGGTAGCAGACACAGGAACAGATCTGTGGACTGTCATGGAACTGCCAGTGTCACGATGGCAAAGAACGACTCTGGCTGAGGATTTAGGACTCAGTGCCAGGTGCTCAGTCCCCTGTGACCTCTGGCGAGACACTGAGCCTCGGGGTGCTCCACCACATAAAGCAGTGACGGCTCCCTCCCTGCCACAGCAGGGGCTCTAAGCAGTTACCAGAAACAGGTGAGGGGGAAGGACTGGTAAGAGATGGGTAAACACACTGGGGAGGGGTAGTGGCGGCCAGGGATCCAACAGCTCCTTTCCATTGCCTGTGGCTAACTCGAGGGGGAGAAGCAGGTTCCTTAGTAGCTACAATTTGGATTTGTTTCCCTTTGTCATAGAAGAGGGACAGGGGACTGGGTGGCCTGGAACCTGAGGAGCAGCCTGGCTGCCAGGTGTTTTCCCCCGCAAGCCCGCCTCCAGCCTGCAGCCCGGAGCAGAGCCGGGAAGAGCCCACTGCTGGGCGCACGGTGCTCCTCTCTCTCCGGCAGTGAGCACCGCCACCAGCGACCGCTAAAGCAACTTACAGGCTTTTGCTAGGGATGCTCAGGGTGACAGAGGCAGCTCAAATGAGCCCTGCCCCTACCCAGAAACCGCCTGCATCGACTTCAAGGCCACAGCCCAAGTCTCTCAGGCTCACCATCCCCCAACTCACCTCGACTTCCTGGGCTCTGTGCCAGGCTGACAGTGACCTCCCCTGCGATTCCGAGTGAGTACCTGACAGCCTGTAGCGGGGCGCGGGGATCCTCCTAGTCCACTAGTTCTGTACAACACAGTCACCTGGGGCGTTTCTGAGAAACACTAAGGTCCACAACTCACTCCCAAGCCATCTCCTTTCTTGGTTCAAGGGGTCGAGTCCAGGTCCTAGTATGTGTTTCCTGGTAGCCCTTTCCTGTGCTGATTCTAATGTGTAGCTGGAACTGAGGGTCGCTGCCCTGAATACCAAGAATAGCAAAGCCTTTGAAAACAGCCAGCTTGAGATTCGAGCGGGCAGGCCACTTAACCTTGGTTGCTAAGGGACAATGTTTTAAACACTCCTCCTGTAGTATCCTGATTAGCCTCTTCCAAGACTGTAACATCCTACTCTCAGCCTTTGGGTTTCCAAGACAGGTCCAAGCCCCAGGTGTAGGGTTTTGTTGATGATCCAGACCTGAGCATTCAGATTGGGCCAGGGCTGGGCCAAGCCAAGTTATTTTGCTGGGACCGTTGAGAAACGCAACATTTCACAGGGTGGGGCTGGGGATCTAGTGTGAAGGAAATCTGAGCGTGGACCCCACAGAGAAAAACAGGTCCCGCCCCGTGTTACAGATCACCTGAGTCCTAACCAGCTTTCCATGGCACCAGCTCCACCTCTGGACTTTTCAGGTACATGAGTCAATAAGCTCCACTTTTATCCTTAAACCAAGTTTGAGTTGCGGTTTCTATCCCTTGCCACCAAAAAGTCCTAATCCATTCTGACCTGCATCTATAAAATGAGCCTAACGCCTACTTTCAAACTTGAAGCGAGGTTTGAATAACAGGTCAAATTCTGGGTGGACTGGTGTGCTGCATACATATTTTTAAAATGTAAACGAGAAGCAAAGCCTGAGTACAAATCTGTGTTTAGGGACCACGCGCCCTGCTGCCCCATCAGTTACCTCCCCAGCAGCCTCTTGCTAACCAGATGCAAACACAAGCAACAGTGCAGAATAAGGCCATGTATTTTCAAGCTGCTGACAGATGGCAGTGGAAATACTCAGGCAGATTGCAGCACTGGGTGGCAGGAGGCACACACACAGATTGGTTTACTTTCTGCCTCCTTCTCAGGCGCACACATTGGGCCTGATTTCTGATCACCGTCCCTCCCCCATGTTCCCACAATCGGATGCCTTAGCCATCGATCCGAGGTGAGGGTGTTTCCTTCCAGACTAGCGAGCACTGTGCAGGCTAGGCGACTCCTTCACACCCCTATCACCCCATTAGCACTTAAGAGCCACAGTGGGGTGAGCAAGGGTAGCTCCTCCGATGCCAAGCAGACTGCATGGCTCCTACTGCAAGAGGAGCATGTGGGCTCTGAAATGAAGGACGTCCCTTCAGATCAAAGTGCCTTCTTACCAGCACACACAGGAGACCGCTTGTGTCCCCTCCCCTTCCCCTTCGAGTCAGGGCCCCAAGCCCTTCTCTAGTGTGCTGGCCCAGCTGATGAGGAGGGTGGGGCAGGAGAGAGACACTGGCACATAGTTTGGACTCAGGCAATCAAGAAATGGCATCTTCTTGGCTCTTGACAGGATTCAAAAGCCATTGTGGGCTTTATTCCTAGGAGAACTACAACTGATTTCAGATCAGGGCATGAAACAGAGAGGAGTGTCCTTTTTAAACCTTGAAGCCCTTAGAACCTTCACCTTAAGCTTCCCAAATTCAAGTATGTTAAGAGCCAGAGTATTTTTTTCTCTTTTCTTCCCCTAAGCTAGGATGGCAAGGGTTGATCTAATAATCGGCCCTCCCTAGTCTCCTCAGAGGGGCCCAAGGGCAGGGGACAGGGGAGTCCCCTCTTCTGCTCTTTTCCCAGGACAGCGGTTAAGGGCGGGTGCTGGTGTGCGTGTGTGTGTGTGTGTGCGTGTGTGTGTGTGGGGAGGAACGCGCACCCCGACTGCGCGCAGTCCTACAGCATCAGCCCCCGCTTCCTGCTTCCTCTCTCTGGGGGCTCTGCAACAGCAGGGATTTCCCTGGTTGCTTCCCCATCCGAAGACACGGCACCTGCCCTAAAGTCAGCACATCCCTCCACCTGCCCCAAACTCGACCCATGGCCTAACGCAGGCCCTTTTCTCCTGAGCAGGTGTCACATTTGCTCATTTCTCTCCGGTGTCCAGCCACCTGCCTCCTCCATTCCACTAACCTGGACACCCATCACCCTCTAACAAGGGTTCCGTTCCTACCTGTGTCCACCTGCATCTCTTTTTTCCCTCCACTTTGAAGAGTGGGGAAAGGAGGGAGAAATATATAAGAGAAACATCAACAGTTGCCTCTCACATACTCCCAAATGGGGACCTGGCCTGCAACCCAGGAACGTGCCCTGACTGGGAATCGAATGTGCAACCTTCCAGGCTGCAGGCCGGCACTCGATCCACTGAGCCACAGCGGCACACCTGGGATGGCATTCAGGGCTCACTTGGATAATCCAGAATCATCTCTGCATCTCAAAATCCTCAACACAATCGCACCTGCAGAACTGCCAGCACATGAGATAAGGAGGTTCCAGGAAGGCCACTGTGAAGCCCATGACAGTGTTGCTCAGAGGATGTGTGTCACTACTCACCGCAGGATGGGGTGTCAGGGACGAGGTGACTAGAAGGCCCCCAGAGCAGCAACACCACGCTGGAAAGGACCACCAAGCAACTTCGCAAAGAGCTAGTCTTCACTGTTGTCAAGGTGACGAGAGCAGATGAGCCCATGATGCTCCCCTGCAGGGGGAAAGCAGTTTAACGAGGCTCCAATGTGCCCCCAGGGGACAGATCTTTTCCCAGTGGGAATCTATTTGCCACTATTAATCACTCCAGAGGGAACTTAGTCCTTACTGTTCACAGGTGGCAGACACAGACTTTATAAAGCTGTCTCCTGCGGTCTTACACTGGGGGACAACGTTGGAGCCAGAGGGCAAAGTGCCTGAAGCAGCAGCAGCTGTCATAGCCGAGGCTGGAGGGCTGAACAGGAATCCCAGTGAGAAGTTCGGGGGCTTCCAACAGCAGAAACGCACACCCTGGCAGCCCAACTAATGGAGGATAGGGGAGGGGGGCTAACCCTCTCCCCTCCCCCTGCTGCCTCTCCAGGTGGCACGTGCATCCTAGGTCTAGGCAATAAGCCTCATCCAGGGAACCCCCAGCTTCTGCCACCACAGTACTGTTTTCCAACACCCCACCTGCTGGGTGTCCTCAGGCTGAGGTGGGGCACTGTTGCCCCGGGGCTTCCACCACACCCCTCCCCAGAGAAGCTGGGCAGGGGGCCAAGTGGATAGCACCCTCTCTCAGGTGAAGGTGCCCTATGTGGAGGCACAGGGAACGCTGGAGAGTGAAGAGGGCCCAGGGCCAGGCCCAAAGGAGGTGGGAGCCTACCAGGCTCTAACACTTAGAGGAAGAAAGTTGACGGGCGCTCACCATTTTCTCCTCGGTTGACCAGCTCAGTTCTCCACGGTGGGGATGGTGGTAGCTGGGACCAGAAACTGATGCGCTGCCTGGCATTTGGCTGGAGAGTTCGTGCACCAGAGCTCTAAGGACCTAGTTTGAGGACGAGATATGAGCACGTAAGCATATTACCCATTGCTGTGTAACAAGTTACCCCAGAAAAATGGCTTAAAATATACCTTCAGAAGTGGCTTAGCTGGGTGGTTCGGGTTCAAGGTCAGCAGGGATTGCAGGGGCTGCTACTGAGAAGGTTCACTCTCATGGCTGTCTGCAGGGTACCTTACCACCAGCACTCCTCCTCAGGGCTGCCTGAATGGCAGCTGCCCACACAACCGGTGAACGAGCCCTGGCTGGTGGCACAGTGGATAAGACGCTGGCCTGCAGACCCAAAGGTCGCTGGTTCGATTCCCAGCCAGGGCACATAACCAGGTTGCAAGCCAGGTCTCCAGCCAAGTCCATAGCTGGAGGCAGGGGAAAAGCAACCACACAGTGATGCTTCTCTCCCTCTCTGCCTCCTTTCCCTTCTTTTCTAAGAATAATAGATAAAATCTTTTTAAAAACTAAAAAAAAAACAGATGAACAAGAGATGGGTGCTGTGGTGTGTTTTAAAACCCACTCTCAGAGCCCCAGTGCTGCTGCCCCCACATTCTGTTCATTAGAAACAAGTTCCTAAATGTGACCTGCACTTAAGGGAGAGGAATTAGGTCCCTAAATTACAAACAATTGTGGGCATAGATATATATAATTCTATTTCTTTTCTAGCCCTGGCTGGTGGCACAGTGGATAAGGTGCTGGCCTGTGAACCCAAAGGTGGCTGATTCGATCCCCAGTCAGGGCACGTAGCTGGGTTGCAAGCCAGGTCCCTAACCAGGTCCATGGCTGGAGCCAGGTGAAAGGCAACCATACATGGATGTTTCTCTCCCTCTCTGCCTCTCTCCCTTCCCCTCTCTCTGCAAATAATTTTTTTAATCTTTAAAAAAAATTTTTTTAAATTTATTTTCAGACAGAGGGGAGGAAGAAACACACTGACGTGTGAGAAACATCCATTGGCCGCCTACTGCATGCCCCCAGCTGTGGACCCGTAAACCAGGCATGTGCCCTGATGGAGACTCGAACCAGTGACCCTTGCATGTGGGTCTTCACTCTGCAGTGCTAACCACATACTCGCCATTTGGTTATTAAGATTCAGCTAAAGGAAGCACCTGGCTGCCTGGAGCACTGATGCCCAGAAACAGCACTTAGCATTAAAAGCATTTTTAACGCAATGGCAGCGCAGCCGGGGAAATGAGACGGGAAGAGAGGTTTCTGAATGCAAAACAAATACAATTAAGGTCTGCCAATGGCCTGACATCGAGGCCAGGGCCCAGCGACAGCCCAGCGAGTCTTCTGCGAGACGGTGGGCCCTGTGTAAGAGCCCGGACGCGGGCAGTTAGTGAGCTCCTGATGGGGGGCTGAAGCAGGCTCTGGGCTCCAACACTGTCCCCGTTTCCAACACACAACAGCCTGTAATCGCACCTGTGCCAGAGACGCTGGGGGCGTCACGAGCCTGCAGCGCCAGGGAGCAAACGGGAACGTTTGCTGCTTAAAGATGCCCCACAAAAGGAAAGGGTCTTCTGATGTGTGAGCCATGAAAGTTCTTTGAGTGGCTGGCATGAAGGCTTGTCATGAATTTTTTTCTTGAAGAATTTAGTACAGGAGAAAACAGGCACTTCTAGCTGGAGGTGCAACCCTCCTCCATCTTGGAAAATCACCCTTCTAGGCCAGCCGTTGAGGGGTGGGAGGGTGAGCGAAAGGGAGGCATAGGCCAGCTGGCTGCGACCATCACCCTCACAGGGACCGCTCTGAGTGAGCCTTCTCCAACTAGCCTCACTGGATCAGGTAAGAAAAGAGAAATGTGTCCATGCCAACATGTACATATATACGTACAACATGTATGTATGTAAAATACCTTAACCCTTACCTTAACTTGGTCACTAGAAATGTTACTATGTATTTAATTACCCAGAACTCAACAGTATTTTTGACTAGTTTATTTTAACCCTTGGAAAGTTACTTGAAGAAAAAGATACCATGTCATAAACGTTAGGCATTTGTTCCCTCACATGGGGATTACTAACATCACAGTTTTCAAAAGGAATCTTCCAGTAAACATTCAGTTACAACTCTGGTAAATATGGGTTGGCCAAAAAGTTCATTCATTTTTTTTCCCCATAAGAACTAGTGGCACTTTAGTTGTCTAGTTGTATTTACTTTCACGCCAACAATTTGTTAGACTGTATTGTGACAGCTATCATATCAATGTGCATTTAAAAGAAAACATCAAAATTAATTTTTGTATAGCCATTTTAATATTGAAGATGGAAGAAAACATGCAACATTTTCAGCATATTCTGCTGTATCATTTCAAGAAAGGTTAAAATGTAACCGAAATACAAATAAGGATTTGTGCAGTGCTTGAAGAAGGTGCGGTGACTGATGGGACATGTCAAAAGTGGTTTGCAAAGTTTCGTGCTGTAGGTTTCTTGTTGGCCATGCTCCATGGTCAGGTAGACCAACTGAAGTTGACTTAACAATTAATTTCTCAATTTGATCACTATCAACCATTCAGAGAATAGCTGATATACTCCAAACATCCAAATCAATGGTGAGATGAAAAATGTGTCCTTTCTTTTATGGGAAAAAACCAAACGGACTTCTTGGCCAGCCCAGTACTTTCACCCTGTGATCTGCACCATGTTTACGTACACGTCTGACTGTAATGTAATAGAACTGCTGTGACTATACTGGCACAGAAACATGCAAACATGGTTCCCCTGCACGCTGTATGTACACACAGCCACCGCCAAAAAGCAAGTTCTGCTTTCGCCCCAGAACATTCTGCAAACCCCACTGGAAGACACTCTCTCAAGAGGAAGCAGCCGCACAGCTAAGATACATCAGATGGCGCATAACCTGGCCTGTCAGCACCCAACTCTCCAGCCTTGGTCACCACTACACCCCAAACTCTGCTCCATATGGTTAAGACCTGCTCCCAAGGCAGGTAAGCCAAAGAACACACTCCCAGTTTGGAACCTAGTTCCAGAGGAGTTTGAACAGCAGGGTCCACCCCTGGCTATTCTGGCCGTCCTGGGAGGATGACACTGCAACCAAGACGCAGGTGGTGTCTGCTGCTAACAAACCCAATTCCTGTGGTCACACCTCGTCCTGACGCTGCAGGCACAGCTGGAAAACACTAGACAAGGACAACTAGGTTCTAGGAAAAAGGCCGACCTGAACTGTTGTGGGTACATGTTCAGGTGAGAATGGGACAGCAACAGGAGATGCTCAGTGCGACAGGGATCTAACTGGCCCTGTGACTCTCTGGAACAATGAGCCAAAGCACCTGTCCAGGCCCCAAAACCGTCAATGTAATAAAGGTCTTGATCATACCCTCCAGGTCTGCAGGCCTGAAGAACTACCCTACAGAGTATCAACTCCAACCTACAGAGTATCAAATACTAACATTGTAAGGTCCTGGAAAAAAAAACCCCAAAACAGAAGAGGTTTTTCTTCTGTTTAAAAAAGGGGCATTTTCTTTGTTAGTATTTGATTTGACTGTCTCCTCCCAGGGTGATGACCTTCCCACTGCAGCCAAGTTCAAAGTAAGTTCACCCCGTGCTTCAACAGCTTCTGTTTGGCTTTGCTGGGGAGGCCGAAGGCACCATCCTGGGGACTCGGGAAGCCGGAGCTCCGCACGGCCGACGCCAGCTGCTGGAAGTAAGTTTCCTGGGCAGGGCTGCAACAGGCGTACACGGCTGTGGAGGCGTTTCTGCAGGAGAAGAGAGGGACGGTAACTGTCAGACACAGCCTGAGCAGATCTGAGGCCACACCAAGACCGCACAGTTTGCGCCAGGTGGCTCGGCGCACCAGATGCTGTGGGTGCGACTGTCACTGCTCTGGGTTCCGCTTATTCGCCTGAATTTCAGGTTCGGTGCTGGTAACCATCCTCCTTTCAACTCACTGGATGCCAAGCCTGTCCATGTGGACTGTCCCCAGTGGCCACAGCCACAGGGCCTGAAGTTATCCTAACTGAATAACGAATTGAGGGGTGCATGCTCTGTGGACACCACAGTAGCTGTGCAAGCCACTTTCCTGCAGCCGGGCTCACTCCTCTCGTGGCCTGTGCAGCAGGGTGTCTCCATCTGACAGAAAAGGACCCCAAGGCACAGAGGCGTGTGATGCTGCCAGGTCTCTAGGACAAGCAGCTGAAGAGGAGGTCTCATCCTCTACACACACTGCAGCGGTGAGGAGTGAGGGGAGCGAGGGGGGCAGAAGGGTGGGAGGTAAAGAAAGGAAAGGAAACCTGAGGACCCAGGAGTGGAGGTAGGGATGAGGGGTGGGTGCGGAGGAGGACCTGCTTGAGAGGAACCGGCTCCGGGACTAGGTGACCAGCTGGTTCCTGGGTCCTTCTGTCCCCAAATCACTACAAGATGATGGAGTCAGGGACCACTAAGGCTCCCCTCCCCAGGTCTCTCCTGGGTAAGGAGGGAAGAAAATCCTACCCTCCTTCTCCAGCTTCTCCTTTAAGACCTCAAGGGGCTGGAAGACCCACTGGCTAAGTGTTTTGTGCCACTCACTGGACCAGCAGGACAAGTCACAGACAAAGAGGGGCAACATGGCCTGGAGGGGATGGCCTGACCCCAGCCTGGCTATGTGCCCTTGGCTAAGCTCCTCAACCTTTCTGAGCTTTCTCCTCTGGTAAAACGAATCTGACAACAGTACATCCCTTCGCTAAGACTTCTAAAGAGATTAAATGAGTAGGAATATGTATGTGTACATATATAAACTACTTAACACATGGTGAGTTTTTAAGAAATGGTGTTTTATTACTATTTCTAAAACGAGCTACATATCTCAATGCTAAAACCCTCTCAGCTCCAAGAATGCTGCAGGGCCAGAACACACTTGACGGCCCAGATGCGGGCATTTCTATTTGCACTGCTCACACAATAGATACACGTTCCCACGCCCAACAAAGCCAGCTCCCATACCAGTGACTGCAGATGCAAACCCATCTAGGTCGCCAGCCCAGGACAGCGCTGACGCAAAGCCAGTAGACACGTTCATGGTGGAGAGACAGAATGAAGCACTGGCTGTAGAGGGCCGTGGGCAGCAGAAATGCCCAGCAGGCTTCAGAACCTCATCACCAGGAGGACCAGGCTCCAGGCACCTGCCATTCAACCACACTGCCCCCTGACCCTGGGAGTGGCTGAGGGAAGAGCATGAACCTTAGGCAGAGACTGGGGTTTGAATTCTGGCTCTGCCACTTAGCAAGGATGTGACCCTGAGGCAAGTCACTTGTGTTACTTGTGCTTCAATTTCCTTGCCTGAAAATGAGGGGGGAAATGTGCTTGCTTGCTCAAATCATTCCAAAAATTAAGCAGATTATTACACACACGGCAGGCACTCCTCTCTGACCTTCCAAGTTGCCTTCTGTTCTGCTACTAGTTTCAGAGAAGCACATAGTGAGAAAAAGTAGCATTCAGTAACAATAACTCGATCTCTGTCTACTTGCATGGAGGTGTTCAGGATATGCAACACAATGGGAAAGGAACTTATGAGACGGTTTATTAGTATGATCCTGTTTTCTAGAAGAAAGACTATTATAATTAAAATAAAAATACTACATACTAATAGGCATTTTATATACAAAAAGTGAAAGCTAAAAACAAAACCTGGAATTGTGTGCACCAAACTGT
The DNA here is from genome assembly GCA_004026585.1 of Noctilio leporinus. NCBI lineage: Eukaryota > Metazoa > Chordata > Mammalia > Chiroptera > Noctilionidae > Noctilio > Noctilio leporinus. Next base: position 36,691 of record PVIW01008613.1, read on the forward strand.
CAACTAAGGATGCCTTTCGGGTGCTGAGAGGCGAGGGGAGCATGTTTCATGGCGCAGATCTGGGAGGAGGCCTCGTGACTGAAAATGAGCAGAGCTGCCTGCCAGCTTGGGAGCTAAGAGCACCCCTCGAGCACCATTTCTGACAACGAGACAGAGACCCTCCCTCCCCGGTAGCGAATGAAAGCTCCAAGGGGGTGCGAACCTCAGGTGTCCTCACTGGTGCTCGCTGTCTACATCAGGCCTCAGCCCCAGCCAGGATGGGACCCATAAGACGTAGGATACCGACACGCGGAGAACAGACAACAGCAACAAATAAAAGGTCTTGAAGGTAGTAACAGGAATGTTCATTTAGTTACGAGGACGCCTCTGCCCCGGCCCCCGAGACGGCGGCTCCTGGGGCAGGACTGTGAGGCTGACTGGCGGGAAAGCTCACCTGACCGTCATCTCGTACAGAGAGGGCAGCTGGGCAAAGTCGGAGTGCATCAGGCTGACGGCCTGGAGGAAGCTGCGATCCTGCGGGGCGGCCGTCTGCGGCAGGTTGGCTTCCGGAAGAGGACAGCAGTTTTGAGTGGCAGGCTCCTTCCCTGCCGCTCCCCACCCGGCGCTGCCGGCCGGGCCAGGCATGGCTCACACCTGCGTGCGGGCGCCAAGGGCCAGGGTGCGAGGCTCGTGCAGGGGCTGGGCCCTGACAACTGCCACCCAGCAACCGAGCACACATCGTCCCCATACTGGGTGGCACCGGTTTGTGCATAATCATCAAAATTTTGAGGCAGAGCCTTATCACAGATACGTGAACATGTGTGTGCTTCTCTCAAAACACTGGAGAAACAGCCAAAAAAAAGACAAATGAGCAAGGAAGTGTTTGCCAGGCAGACTCTAAACGCAGTGGGAGCTGGGCTCCGAGTCAGCAAGCAGCAGCCTAACTCACCGCACAGCCAGCCAGCCAGCCCCGGACTCCAGACGGCGCCAACGCCCGTGCCTGGTCCCACCCAAGCGGTGGTGCCCGGCCCGGCCCGGCCCCTTACCCGTCAGCACGTTCTGAATACGGTCGTAATGCGTGAAGTTGTACGTCCTGCTGGATGTGGCCTCGCCTTTGGGCAGCGTCTCCTTCAGGTGGACCTCCAGCCCGTTCAGGGACGCCAGGCTGCTGTGGTACTGAAAGGAGCCGAAACGGGTCATGGCTGCAGAAAGAACCTCAGAGGGCCCCACACTCAGCAGAGTCACCCAAAGAGTATCTGATTGGCTACCTGACTTAGCAAAAAGGACTCTGGCCAACATTTTTACCTGTTTTTGGAGAAGTATTAACCTCTGCCATTATGCTTTAGTGTTTTTAAGTTGTAGAAAAATCAGAAAATGGAGGTGAGCAGAAAAATAAACTTTAAAAGGAGAAAAGCGAAGCAAAATGGCCCAGGATGTCACCGTCCAGAACAGCCACTGTATGAGCTATGCCTTTCCCACAGGCTGCACATGTCACAGCCCACCCCGACTCCCGGGCAGGCGCCCCCCTCTGCGAGGAGCCCACCGCTCTCCGGAGAACCTGCAGCGGCACACAGCCATGCGCTGTGCCTGGAAGGACTGGCGCGCGAAGTCAGCTGGTTTGCTGCACTCTGGTTCCACGGAGGAACCGACTGAAAAGGCTGCTCAGGAGGTGAGGCCCAAGCACCTGGACTTTAAACACCCTCCCGGCAAAGTCGTGTGCAAGCACAGCAAAAACACGGGACTAGGTACCGTTTAATGGGATGCTTTTTTATAAAATAAAAGTGGGGTCAAACCATAATGGTTTCAACCTAATGATTTACTACTTTCATCCTTAAACATTCTACTCCAGCTGAGTGCTACTCTGGGCTCCCTCCCGTGCACGGGCCACATCCCGAATACTCAGTCTAAAACAGGGCCTCCTGGGGCTGCCCTGGCGCTGCTTCAGCCACCAAGGCCACTGTCCCCAGCAGCACCTAGATCCCACATGTAGGACACCTGGCTCCGCCTCTTCCTAGCCAGATGACCAGGGGCAAGTTACTGAATTTTCTGTGTTTTATTAACCTGCAAAGTGGGAATACTATAGGGTTGCTTGTGGATAAAGTGAAATAGCATATATAAAAATCCTTTGTAGCCCTGGCTGGTGGCTCAGTGGAATGACGCTGGCCTGCAAACCCAAAGGTCACTGGTTCAATTCCCAGCCAGAGCACATAACCAGGTTGCAAGCCAGGTCTCCAGCCAGGTCTGTAGCTGGAAGCAGGTGAAAGGCAACCACACATTGTTGTTTCTCTCCCTCTCTGCCTCCCTCCCTGCCCTTCTATCTCAAAAAAAAAAAAAAAAAAAAAAAAAGAATAAAGTCTTAAAAAAAAAAAAACAGCTTTGTAAACTCTAAAGTGCAACCCTGGAAAAAGGTATTTTTATAAAAAATCAAGAAAATGAAAATTATTGTTATTAAGGAAGTGATATCACTTTGATAAGTTCATATGACTTGCCTGTGGATGAACCATTTTTCAAGGCCTGCGTAAAAAGTTCAAAGATGCAGACAGAAGGCCTCTGACATGAACGTCATGAAGCTTCAGGGTTAGTTTTGGAGTATGCTGGCATCAGTTTTTTGATCTGAATGTCTTGGAAATGGCACTCAAAGGCAACAGGCGAGATGTACCAGGCACACTTGAGGCGCTCACCTAGCAGAGTGCCGGCCCCTCGGCTGTGCTCAGTGAACACCCACTAAGTCAGGCAGCAGCCTAGCACGCCCCCTGGTGACACCTCCGACCTGTGAGCTACCCGGTTTGAACTGAGGTGCAGAGCCAAGGTGAAGGGCGCATGCTCAGGGAGGACCAGCACAACCCTCCCATGCAGATCACTGGGCTGGCCCCCCCATAGTTTTACAGGTGTGTGGCGCCCACAGGGTGCTCACTGCCATGCCAAGCCACAGCCTCCCTGGACCCGGGACCACAGCTTCTGGACCTGGGGAGCCTCGTAACAGCCCTCCCATCCTCCTGAGCTGGCGCCCAAAGGAAGGGACGATGGGAACAGAGAGAGAGACATGCCCAACCCTGAGTTTTCCCTGTAGGCACTGAGCTCTGCCTCTGGAATCTTCTGCCTGACTTATAATGAAGATAAAATCACTTAACCATAAACGCACAATCACAAGATACTATGTTAGATGAGAAGGACAAGTTTTTACCAGTAACCAAGTGCTTTCATATCTGAGGTCTGCAAACCATGGCCTGGGCCAAATGCAGCCCATTACCTGTTTGTGTTTAGCCTGACAGCTAAGAATAATTTTTATATCTTTACAGGGTTAGGGGGGAATCAAATGAGTAATATTGTGATATGTGAAAATTACTCGTTCCAATTTTCGTGTCCGTAAATAAAGAATTATTGGAACACAGCCACACCACTTACGTACGTCTCAGGTTCGGTCCCACACCAGCAGAGCTGAAGAGGTGTACAAGGTGGAAAATAACTGCTCCATGTTCCTTGGCATTAAAGTTTGCCAGCCCGACATGTACTACTTCATCCACAATCCTTACAACAGCCCGTGGAGACATGGAGCTGGGGCTCATTCCTGGCTGCTAGGCCACAGGCGCGGCAGAGAGCAGGCCGCAACACAGGCACCCCCAGAGCGCCAGTTCATGGGGGACGGGTGCCCACTCTCGCACTGACCTCAAGCCTCACCCACTGGACGCAGGCAGCTCCATGTCCTGTCACAGCCAGGCCCACCCCACGCGACCACTGAAGGTCGTGAGACGCTTGCGCTCTGGGCATGAAAGGATCGGTGGCTCTATGCTGCCCCCTGGTGTGAGTCTAGGCTGTTCCCTCTGACTCATGGGATCTCTCCTGGCTGCTCCTGGGCTCAGCCCCTCCACCCACGCCCCAGCTGCCCACGCTGGGCAAACAGAGGGATGGCAGCTGAGCCACTGAAAGACAAGATGGCAAATGACACCGGGTGGCTTGGCAGTGTGCAACACAACCAAGGAGCCCTTTCAAGGGGATGTGCTCACTGTGCCCCCTGAACTGCAGTTTTCCATTCCGCAGGGACTTGCTTTTCTAGACAGCAGTGGACAGAAATCAGGCCTTGGACAAAAAGGCAATAAAGGATCTCTCCCCAAGTTACAGAACACTCAGCCTTCGTGTCTGGTCACCCAACCCACTCTCAGATCAGCAAGCTGATCAGCGAGGTACACCCTCCTCTCTTTAGAAAAGATGAGTTTTTCTTCTTCCATGAAGCTGCACTCTTTCCTGAGGCCTACCAAACAAAACGCTACTTCACATGAAAGCCCGTGGAGGCAACTGTCCCAACAACATCGACGGGCTGTGACAGACCAAGTAACCTGTCCCCATATCAAGAGCCACCGAACGCTCGGCGTCTCCCTTTCACCTTTCCACCACTCATTCCAAGGTTAAATCAACAGAGGACAGAGAGGCTGGGGTGGGGGATGAGAAACAAGCAAGAATTCGGGGCCCACCACTTGCAAAAGGTCTTTAGCTTGACAAGGTCTACCCAGTCTTCCTGCTGGTGAAAGGGGCGTTACAATGGCCACCCCCAGAACTGTCTTCAGCCTGGCTAATAGCACAGATGGAAAGTGGTTAGCACATACTGAATGTACAGAATATATCTTTATTTACTGCTTCCTGAACTATTTTTTTTTCCAGAGGGAGGTAAGAGATCACATATCTACTTTATGGCATCCAGACACTGGACCTTCAAAATAACGTGTCTACAGCTCAAGACTAAGCAGAAAGACCAGGAAAAGCAAGGCAGGTCGAGGGAGGTGTATTAATCTCCTTGCTGGAGACCCCACACAGCTGTGGTGAAGCAAGGAATGGAAGCAAACAAGCCACCACGGTGACCCCTGTCTGTGGAAAGGGAGACACAAGCAAGGCAGGACTGGAGAGGAGCTGTCTCTGCCCTGGGGCTGAGTGAAGGAGGCTGCTGTCCCTGCTCCTCGAAACTCCAAGGTGACTTGCTCATTTATGAAGGGTCACAAGCCCTGCATGCTAATGAGACTGGCTTAGAATAATATAGGTTTAAGAACAAAACAAGGCAAGCCCCAGGATACCATTTGCCCTGAGGCAATTTCAACCTTCCATTTCTATTGCTACCACTTCCCTGTCAACTACAGCAAGGCTGTTACTATAGCAACTGCATCTCTAGGGTAGGCCCCAGAGAAGGTATCCTGAAAGTGGGGAAGGAGCTGGAATGGGTTTAGTTAAGAGCAGCCTCCTGGAGTTGGTTAGGGTTTCAGATGTCCCTGGCCCTTTAGGAGGGGGCTTCAGATCACTTCGGTGCAGTGGAGGGGCTGCTGGTGAACTCCCAACACTGGCTGTGACCGTGCAGAGGACAGATCCCAGACCGCTCAGATCCTAGAGCAGCCCAGGTAAGGCCACTAGTGGTGATATCGCACAGCAGTGATGTGCATGTGGTCACTGCCTGCATGATCACACTGCGTCTGGAAGAGCAGGGCCTGTCATCGCTCCCACACTGCTGACCAGGAACGCCCATTGCACCCAAGACTCTAGCCTGGTCTCCCCCATCCAAGGAACTGGAAGACGCAGGGACATGTAAAAGAAAAAGCTCTGCACTGAACTCGATCCCTCACCCCCCCAAGCCCAGGGAGACAGGCTACTGCCACCTGCCGTGGGAACAGGACTGCTGCACAAGGTCACACAGCAGGCAGGGCTGTAAAGGGAGCACCTTCCCTGCCTATTCCTGTCCCCAGGAGGCAGGAGCAGGCTTCAGAGGAGCTGGGGTGGGGCTGAGCACACTTACCACTTCCTCAATGGCTGTCCTATCGGCCAGCAGCGGCTCCTCGGCCAGCAGGGACAGCACCAGCCCTCTGACAGTGTGTGTGTAGAGGTTCATGCGCAGGAGCATTCCACAGGATGCGCTGGAGTCCATGCTGTCTGCAGACGGGCCGCTGCCTACAGACCCTGCAGGGCCCGAGTGGCATTCTAGGTCTGGTGCTGAGCAGATGATACGCACCCCGTCCCCACGCCGCTCCATGTCTTGTTCCCTCATAGGGTGCGGAATTTCTCTCTGCCTTGAAACTAAGCAAGGCGATGACAGTGGCCAGCTCATCCTTCTGGGGAGGCCTTCCCTGGGAATGGGGCCTTGGCTGCTGTCCCCAAGGTCTTCGTGCTGCTCCGGGGTACTGTTCTGGGTGAGCATGTCAGGAGTGGAGGAACAGAGGCCTCCGATGGCTGTGCCCACAGACGGGGCCTCATGTGGCTTCGGTTCCAGGCTGCCCAAGTTGCTGACAGAGTCCTTGGGACAAGGACCACCATTATCTGGGACACACACACGTGGATAACTGGAGGATGTTCCTGCTTCCTGAACTTCCGGAATGTGGATTTCAGATAAGTCCAGTTCCTCTTCCCCCCGGGGCCAGGCAGGCTCCCTCACCAGGGTGCAGTGGATATTAGGAGATGGGTCGCGGGCAGTGCTACGCAGGCTGGCAGGCTGGGTGCTCTCCAGACCACGCTCAGGGGATTGCCCATGCTCCCTGCTGCCATCTGGCCCAGCCTCGTCAGGGGACCTGGACTCAGGGGCGGTTGCCCATGTATAGGCCATAGGTTCCTCATGCCCAGTGCCACCTTCATTCAGGGTGGATGGGCTCCAACCCTTTGTGGGATGTGGGGCACAATGCTCCTGGAGTCTGGCTGGAGATGCAGGAGGGCTGGTGAACAAGGAAGATGTGAGGGCACAGTGACTGAGCATGGGACAAGTGCCCCTCCCAGACTTGCACTGCTCTCCGGGACAAGTGGGTGCCTGAGGCCACAGAGTTTTAAGAGGCCAGACCACAGGTGTAAAAATAAGGTGATGCCTGGCTCTCCGGGCTTCACACAGTGATACCAGAATCGCATACTGAGAACTGCAGGGCCTGCGGGGTAAGCATCACCGCACGCGGAGATCCACTGCAAGTCAGCCCTCTGCTGGGTACTACACCACCACTTTCCAACCTACTGTGAGCCCATGAAGCAGATGTTTGTTACTGGACCTATTTTATAGATGAAAATCACAGCTCAGGTAGTGAATGGCTGTGACTGAAGTCACACAGCTGATAAGCAACAGATGTTACTTCTTGAAGCCCATGCTTCACTGTCACCACAGCAGTCTCATCTCTGCTGACACTCCAGAGCACAGAGCAGATGGAGTCTGAGGAAGGATGGGGTGTCCCAGGGGCTTGCGTGGGTAAACCCAGGTGAGGGGGCCCCGAAAGCATGCTTTAAGATCAACCCTGTGTCCCCTTACCTAGTCACATGCTCCCCTGGAAACTCACGGAGACTGGCGGCTTCCTCTTCTGTCACAAAGACAGGCGTGATGTGGACATTCGGGGGGAGGACTGCTCCTAGAATTACAAAGCAGCATGGAGAGGGCCTTCCTCCACCAGACTCCTGGAGGGATGCTGCACCCTACACACAATGCCAGCTATGCGGGGAGAGCTGCAGTGCCCCCCTCAGCCCAGAGCAAAAGCAGAGAACTGCACCACTGTTCCTGGACTGGATCAGCAAGGAAGGGCCCATGTGGGCACCTTTACTCCCTGCCGTGGAGAAGAGTGGTACAGGTGGAAAACCATTTAATGGCTCCTACACAACAAAAAAAGACATAAACTCGGGGAAAAACCAGTTCCAACTGACAAAAGGGACATGCCCCAACTTATGCTTCAAACAGAACAAGCCTCCTGGGGATGCGCCCTATCCAGCACGAGGTCACCCTGGCACCTGCCACCTGTCCCCTGCTCCCTTCCCCTCCTCAGCTCCCTGGGCCCGGTCTGCGCCACCTCCCTGCAGGCAGTGCAAGGGGAACGGGATTTACAAGGTGTGCCTGTGCAGTGCAATATATGGAAAACCTATCACGGAATTGTAACTTATTAACCACTAGCTCCTTTTATTAACGAAGGTCAACCCAGTAAGTTCAATTTAAAAAAAAGACGTGCCTAAAGTCATGAGCATTATTTACAATTAGGATTTTGATGACTAATTTTGTACTTGAAACTCTGCTATTTCCCTAATCTTCCGAGCAGATGAAGTAACCATCTGGGACGACTGCCACAGGCCTCGCAGGGGACAGGCAGCAGGCAAGACTGCATCCTCACGACACAGCAGCGCACCTCGCCACTTACCGTGCTCCTGCGGGGCAGCCCCTCCTGCAGGTGTCCTCTGAAAAGAAACACACACCCAAGTTGGCGCTGCGCACCGTGTTCTCCTCCTGACCTAACCATCAGCACGGCACTGGGCCATCTGCTCATAAAGTAAGTTTGTCCCAGAACACCTGTCCCCACCGCATGCCAAGTGAAGCAGATGGAAGAGCGGCCCCTGGGTGGCCTGCTCACCGGCACGGCGGGGGGCAGGCAGGCACCTCCACCACACTCAGCTGGCTTTACCTTCCGCTGCTGCCTCAGTTTCTTCCCGTTGGGAACAAAAGTGAGGGATGGTGGTCCCTCACAGAGGACAAGTTCTCTTCAAGTATAAAAGACAGTCTCATTCGCCACAGCTCTGGCATGGAACTCACAGATTCCATGGTAACAAAACTAAAGGTCCTATGACCCTCATGGTACAGGATTAGACCTGAACAAAATACAACACCAGATCCCTTGTGTTTACTTTGATTCACAACCAAGGTGAGAAAGCTGAGAATTTTCTCAAAATAGCTTTCCATCCTTCCCAACCTAAAGGTTCCAAAAAGACCCACCAAAACAAAACAAAAACTATTCTTCTAGCTAAAATGACTTTTATCCTTAGGCAATGATATGGCTTTCTTTCAATAAGCTTCCTCTAGACAAAAATTCCCTTTAAAAGGCCACGTGTAATTCCCTTCCCCATAAGCTAATACTATTGTTATTAGGCATATTTTCCTTGAAGTTTATCCATTTTTTAATACTGAGGCCACATTACATAAAATCCTACTTTCGGGCTCAAACAGTCATATACAAGTCCTATCATTAAAACATCTTTGGCCATGTTAAATGGCTGAATGAAACGGGACAGAGCTTGAAGTGGGACAGGTGAGGGAGCCACTTCCCGCCTTTAGATGCGCAGAAAAGGCAACCGCCTTCTGTGACGGGCGAGATGGTAACGTCTTGGACGCAGGGCCCACACAGCGGCCGCTGCGGTAGCTGGAGAGCAGTCCCGTCAGACTTTCTCTGCAGGCAACTCAGCCAGCTCCTGCCGCACACGCTTCAGAAGGTCTGTTGTTTTACTTTCAGAAACCCTATTGTGATCAAGTTTTGAGTATGAACCTTTCTAGCAGGTCGAAGACTTCCTTAGGCTCGAACCCCAGAAGCCGAGTTACGAGGGAGAGAGGAAAGTACCTCCTTAACACGCTCATCAGCTCGTTTCCCGAGAGGCCGTGCTGAAGGCACCTTGGCCCGCGTGGGGAAGGAGCCTGGTGAGAGACCACTGTCCTTCTCAGTTCCCCTGAATTAATACGCGGACCAGCTGGCCTTTCAGTCCACTTGGGCCTGTAAGTTCGCAGGCAGAGAACGCGCAGGGACAGCCAAGGGAAAGGGCTGGCGCAGGCGTGCCAGAGGCTGGCAGTGCGGTCTCCGTGCAGGCCAGCTGTGGGCAGTTTCATTCTCAGTGAGCACGTGCAGGCTTTTTCACTATAAAAACTATTAAATAAATGTACAGTGGAAGTACTCCAGAAGAGTTTCTGATGTCCTAAGTCATCCTTTAGCATCTTTATAGAGCCAACTTCTTTTGGACGTGGAAGTCTCTCCTTGAGGGGAAGTCCAATTCTCAGAGTCCCTCTTGGACTGCAGGAAAACCAACTATCCAAGTCCACCACATGGTGGAAACATTTCCTTTCAGCCTTGCTGGTGTCTCACTCTTGAGGAGAGTCACACTCACAGGTGCATGGTCCAGACCAGATTAGGGTCAACCGCCACCCCCAGAGCTGCCCCCACCCCTCCAGCGCTGGGCTCAGCCTCACCAGGGGCTGCCTGGAGCAGACGCATCCCAGCCAGGGGGTGGGCTTCACAGTACCTGGTCCCAAGGTGCAGCACGATGAAGCAGGACCTTGGCCGTGAGGGAGGGTGGGAGCTGGGTGCTAACAATCCTAGGAGGTCAAACACAGGAAGAAGACAGTGTGAGAAGTAATACACTGCGGGACCCTGAACTGAAAAGGTTCCTAACACCCCACATCGGCCAGGACCTTAGGGACACAGCTGGTAGAAGTGTCAGCTGGCAGCACCCTTATGGAGGGCACTTCGGCAATTTCTATCAAAATTTTAAATGTCCAAACCCTTTGGCCTGGCTAGCACCAAGAAGTATGCAGAAGAATATTACAGAGAAAAGAAGTAAAATCATTGAAAACACTGGAAAGACCATGTAAACTTCCATTAAAAAAAAAAAGTTAGCCCTGGCTGGTAGCACAGTGGTTAAGGCGCCGGCCTGCGAACCCAAAGGTCGCAGGTTCGATTCCCCAGCCAGGGCACATAACCAGGTTGCAAACCAGGTCTCCAGTCAGGTCTGTGGCTGGAGGCAGGTGAAACGCAACCATACATTGATGTTTCTTTCCCTCTCTGCCTCTCTCCCTTCCCCTCTTTCTAAAAATAATGAAATAAAATCTTAAAAAAAAAAAAAAAAAAAGTTAAGTTAATGATGGCACAGCCACAGCACCAATAACTGTGCACCTACTGTGAGGTGGTCAGTATGGGCTGAGAAGTCTCCCCTGGAGACAGGAAGCTGAGGAGCCATACGCTCCCGTTTACGTCGACAGCACAAACACAATCAACACACAACTATAGGTACAAACGTGAACACACAGAGCAAAGAAGGCTGCTCACCAAACGCTAACTGTGGGACAGGACAGGTAGGAAGCGCAGGAGAGTGGAAGGGAACTTTTAAATTGTGCTGTGTGTCTCTCGGGGCTCATTTTTTTACAATGAGAGTGTTCACACATTTGGTGTATAATTTAAAAATTAAAAATACAAATTATGAAAAGGAAAAAAATCCTGCCTCTGGTGGCCAAGCTACAGAGAATCTGGAGGCACCACAGGCTGATTCGGAACCGTGGGAGTGTCGAGAAGGGGAAGGGGGTGTGGGGAGGGCCACTGGGATCCAGGGACTATGCTTGGATAGTCACCTCATTCACTCTCCACAAAGTACCTCTAGTTCCCAGAAGAGAAAACAGCCAGCAACTTGCTCAAGGCCACAGGGCTGGCAGGAAGAGAAGCCCAGGACTGGGAACACAGCCCATGCAACCCTGCAGCGCCAACCAGCCTGGAGAATCCCTCTGGTCCCGCGTTTCCTCTGGGGCCAGAAAGCGCTGGGCGCAGAGCAGTGGCCCTGCCTGCCCCTTAGCTCGCAGGGCGTACCCTCCCCCAGGAGAGTGGCCATGGGAGATGCGTGCAGTGCCTTAGGCACTCAGCGCATGAAGAGGCCCCTCAAGCATGGGATGAAGTGTAGACTGACCCCACAGGCCAACCGAGAGGCCGGCAGGAGCCCGACTGAAGCACTGACACGCAGGAGGAAGGCCTCAGCAGGCCTCCACTCCCCGTACTCACATGCCAGCTGGTGACCTTGAGGGCTCTGCATTCACATCATGTAGACCAACCACTAGAAAGGCATGCCCCATCCTGAAACTATGAATCTCTTTAAATCCACCTTTTCTATTCCTCTTTTCTGGATGTAAGTTTTCAATTTCCCAGCTTTGCTCAAAGATGGTACCCTAGATCAAATCTAAACTACCTGATATTTGTCAAACCAGCCCACCTGGACTTGGTCCGAGACAAAGCTCCTGCCTGTGATCCGGACAGACGGGTCTGCACCGGGGGCTGGGGTGGAGAGGGGTCTGGCGTTACTCACAGGCCTTTATAGTGGATGCAGCCAGCTAGGATGTGCAGGGAGCGCTGGCAGGTCTGTAGGATGAGGGCTGCCTTCAGCAAGAGCAGGGGCTCTACCTGTGCAGGGCAGGAAGCAGACCCACAAGTTAACATGCTTACCATCAGCAAGGAAGGACAAGGAACAGGGGTCTGTGCAACAAGTGGATAGTTCATAACCCAAAGCCTGGAGAAAGAATACCATGTCACGTGGTAAAATCCATGTTCTCTTCATACCCAGAACTGACACCATAAAATGCCAACTCCCTGGAATAAGGAAGCCTCTCTCTCCAGAAGCTGGAAGGCTTGCTGAATAGGGCCTATGACCATTCCCAGGGAACACTGACCAGCAGACCCCGACTGTCAGTGCAGAGAAGAGCCAGTAGCAAGAAAGGAGGCCTGCAGGTCTCAGCAGGTCATGGCACCAAGTGCAACCCACCCCACTCACAGCCTTGCCCTGAAGCACAAGCCCCACCATGACATGGCTGCCTTGATGTCTGACCAGGTCCCACAACTTTTCCACACATACAGGGGAGAAAAATCATGCCCTTTCACTTGGGGATATACCTCAGTGCCACATTCCTTGTAGGGAGTCAGATGCCTAAAATCCCAGACAACGAGGATGTGCTGTCCACTTAAGACTGAGGCCACGGAGTGGCAGGCAGTGCGTGGCCAGGCCAGCCACATGCACCCAAGTTTCACTGAGTGCCCACATGCATGGATTGGCTCAAGGGGATATGGCGCTTCCCCACCAGCCCTCCTGATATAGCAACCTTGGTTTTAAAATGTTAGCACTAGGCATTTTTAACATTGAGAACAATTAAATCGTATATTAATATCAAGCAAGAAGGGAACTCTCAGATTACTAAGTTCTACATTTCTGGGGCATTAGTAAAATAATAATACCCTTTCTATTTCCTTTGTACCATTTAGGTATTGTCTCATTTTATCATCAAAACAATTCTGAGCCCTGGCTGGTGTGGCTCTGTGGATCCAGTGCCAGCCTAAGAACCTAAAGGTCACCAGTTCGATTCCCAGTCAGGGCACACACCTGGGTTATAGGCCAGGTCCCCTGCTGGGGGTGTGCGGGAGGCAACCAATCAATGCTTTTTCCCCTCTCTTTCTCCCTCCCTCCCCTTCTCTCTGAAATAAAAATTTAAAAATAGAAAAGAAACAGTTCTGGGAGGTAGCTGCCATGATACCACTTCATGGGTGAGAAGAGCGAGGTTCTTGGAGGGACCCTCTCATCCAAGCTCACACGGTGAGCAGCACCACGCAACCTGAGTGCAGGCCTTACCCCACTGGCTGAGAGACATACATCCCAGTCACCTCCCTTGACACATCCTTCATTTAAAGGGGGAAAGAAAAAAGTATCCAGAAACTCTTTTCCAACACATGTTACAAGGAAGGGGGATGGGAACGTTACTTTAGTTTGGTCCAGGTTCCAGAGGGAAGTGAATATCCTGTGCAAATTACTGGTGTTCTTCAGAATTTGATCAATGAAGGTGTTCCACTCGGTGCTCAATTCTTCCTGGGAAGAGCTCTGAAATGGAAACAGCCCGAGGTCAGGACCTGAGGTGCTGAGACACACGCTCTTTGGCAAGCAAGCCAACTACCCCAGAATTACTCCTTGCACAGGACACTGGTCAGAAGGGAGGGTCTGTTTGAGCTTCGTATAAACACAGGGCCTACCACCCTCCTACCTGGGTGGCCCACCCACCACAGGCGTGGGGCACCTGCTGGGGAGGGTGGTGACTCGGCTCTGCTCTTTCCACCTATCGTGGGGTGAGGGATGGGAGGAGATCAACGCTGGGGACCAGAGGCAGCTGAGAGGGCTCCAGGATCCCTGCCCTTGCCGATGGCGCAGTGTGTTCATGCAGAGTATCATGGACCCCAGAGAAGTGCACATCTCTGGCAACATTGATTGGTTTTTCTCAAGAGGCCCACAGTAAGACTCCTCAATGCAATCCTCTTACCTTGTAAGCCAGAGAAACAGGACCATTGTAAAAATTAAAAAATCCAATGAGCTGATCCAGAAACTGCTGGCAGCTGATATCAGGGAGCTCCACAGCACAGCCCAGCACCTACCAAGAGGAAACCAGGAACACAGGCATTTTCCTCTATTCTGAGAGCAAGCCCCACACCCTGGCATCCAGGGCTCACTCCGGGCAGGCTTCATGGTCCATTGAAACTGACCTATCGCCCAGGCCCATATCCCCCACTCTAGCCACGCTGGTCTCCCCAAAGATCAATGTGCTTGTGCTGCTCAACTAGAATTGCCTTACGTCTTCCTGTTCACCTGCCCAGGGCCCTCCACCCCTTTCAGTGCCCATCATAGATTCCAGCACTCCAGGAAACTTGTTCTAGCCAATGCTGACCTCTCTTCAGACCCCTGCAGTATTAGGCCTGTAGTTCGGGTGTTGAATGATTAGTACGGGTTTCACTGCAAACACTGGGCTCAGACTTTTCCATGAACAGACACCTCATCTCCCTACCTCGATGGAGTGTGTTGAGAACAGAAACTGACTAAATCATCACAGTTCGAGTTCCAAAATGCTGTGCAGCATTGGGTTCCACAGAAGATAAGTATTTGCTCAGTTAGAAAGTAATTTACAAAAAGAGGATGGATGTAATACAACAACAATAAAATTAAAAAAAAAAAAGAAAGTAGTCTAGCCATATGTTTAAAGAGCCCAAAAAATGTTCATATTCTTTGACTCAGTAATTCTACCTCTAGGAATCTTTCCTAAGGGGGGTCATCAGAAATTTCAGCAAGTAAACAAACACTGACAGAAAATAAATTTGAAAATCTCCTCTGAATGCAAGATATATGGCGGTGAAGGCCTTTGTATTCTCCACTGATGTAACCCACGTGTGTCTGACACTCCGGCACAGAGTATCAACTACTTCTCCAGTTGATCTGTAGCTTGAATGTAATTCTAATCATAATCCACCAGCTTCTCTTTAGAAACTGACAAACTGATTCTACAATAAAATACAAAAAACCTAAAATGTCCAACATTGTCTTAGGAAAAAGGTGGGAAGACTTACACTACCTGACTTCAAGGCAGTGTGTACTCCTACAAGGTCTTCCTCTAGCGGGGAAAGGACAGGCAGCCCAGAAACAGGCCCACACTTAGCCTTTGACAAAGGAGCCAAACAGGGAACACTCCAACAGGGAAGGACACTATGGTAAAAAGGGGCCGGAATACTGAGTATCTGCATGGGAAAGGAAGACCACACGCCTCTACTTCATGTCATATACAGACATTACCCCAGATGGGTCACACACATAAACATAAAAGCTAACATTATAAACTTATCAGAAAGATGGAAACATCTTCTCTATATGATAGGCAATGGTTTTAGACAAGATAAAGCAACAGCCATAAAACTGATAAATTAGACTTCATTAAAATTAAAAACACTTGCTCATCAAAAGACACCATTAAGAAAATTAAACATGTAATAATTATATAAGCTATTGGCATATTTTAAATTTTTTGAATTAACTCTTCAAAACCCAGCATGTACTTTAAATATGTGTAAACATATGTATGTGTGTAAATGTATTTTTGCATGTTTGGTAATATTGCAATTCGTATTACTTAAATTCTTTAGACAAATGAATTAACATGTATTTTTAAATAATAAAAACTCTGTATTAATAAGATTTGAGACGCTGACAGAAGGCAGTAAATGGTGGATTGTCTGAATGTGAAAGGAAAAAAAAGTACACATTGGTGACTACAAAATATAGACAGGGGGATGTTAAGAATAAAGGAAATGGAGAAGCCAAAGAACTTATTTGCACGACACATGGACATGAACTAAGGGGGGCATTGCTGGAGGAAATGGTATACTGGGTGGAAGGAGGCAAAGGGTGGGGAGAAATTGGGACAACTGTAACAGCAGAATAAAATATATTTTAAAAAAAGAAAATTAATAGAGGCCCTACAAATTGGGAGAAAATAGTTTTAAATATATGACAAAGAACCAGTATCCACTACATAGAAAATCTCCATGAATGATGAGAGTGATGGAACCTCATTGCATAATTCAAGTCCACAGAGAGCTTTAAGCCTCTGAACTTTGTTGACTGTGCCAAGCTCAATTTTCTATAAAACCCACAATGGCTGTGTTTTCATCAGGATTTGTGCCCACTCTCTCCCAGAAGGTATCGTTCTCCCTTTATAATTTCGAAGTATGGGAGGAACCAAGACAGCGGAGAAGTAAGTGGAGCTATACCAATTTCCTCCCAGGACCAATCTGGAATTACAACTTAATTGGGCAGAAATCATCTGGAATAACCAACAGAACACCAGCTGGAGAGAAGCCTTATAACCACGGACAGAACAGAAGAGGCCATTTCATCACAATGTGACTGGCTGACTAGACCCAGACTATGGAATAATCTGCTGTCACCGAGGTATATACAAGAATTAACGAGAGTGCACCTCTACATGACAGAAGGTCACACCACAAAGACAGAATTCAAAAAAGCCCAAGCTAAAAAGCAAAACCAATCAAGAATCACCTAAAATGGGGGGGAATAGAAACAGTCCATCACTAAAAGGAGGAATCCCCAGAAAGACTGCTAAATGAAATAGAAGCAAGCAAACTATTAGACATGGAATTCAAAATGATGATGATAGAGAAGCCTGATGAGCTCAGCCAGCTCGAAGAAAACTACAAACAACTCCAGGAGATTACAAGAAACTTACTGAGAACTACACCAGCATTAAAAAGGACACAGAAACTATTAATAAGAGCCAAGAAAAAAATGAAGAATATAATTTCTGAATTAAAGAATACAGAAGGACGCAGGCTAGAGGAAGCGGAGGACTGGATCAGCGAGCTGGAGGATAACGCAGAAAACAATTCATAGTGCAACAAAATGAAAAACGATTGAAAAAGAATGAAGAGCTTTTAAGAGAGCTGCAGGACAACATGAAATGCAATAATAGCCATATTATAGGGATACAAGAAGGAGAAAAGAGGCAAGAGATAGAAAACCTATTTGAAAAAGTAATGACAGAAAACTTCCCTAACTTGAATGAAAACGTCATTCAAGTTCCGGAAGCACAGAGAGTCCCAATGAAGATGAACCCAAACAGGCCCACTCCAAGACACATCATAATTAAAGTGGCAAATTTCTTTCTTTCTTTTTTTTAAAAAAGATTTTATTATTTCCAGAGAGAGACAGCGAGGGAGCGAGACATCAATATATGGTTGCCTTTCACCTGCCTCCAGCTATGGACCCGGCTGGAGACCTGGCTTGCAACCTGGTTATGTGCCCCAGCTGGGAATCGAATCAGCAACCTTTGGGTTCACAGGCTGACGCCTTACCCACTGTGCCACCAGCCAGGGCCTAAAGTGGCAAATTTCAAAGACAAGGAGAGAATCCCAAAACCAGCAAGACAGAAACAGCTGATAATATACAAGGGGGCTCTGAAAAGGTTATCCTCTGATTTCTCAACAGAAACACCACAAGCCAGAAGGGAATGGCAAAAAATATTCCAAGCAATGAAAAACAAAGGACTGCAACCAAGACTTACTCAACCCAGCAAGGATCTCATTCAAAATGGAAAGTGAAATAAGGAGTTTCCCAGACAAAAGGCTAAAAAATAATACATCTCCACTAAACCAGCATTACCAGAGATACTAAAAGGTCTACTTTAAAAAGATGAAGAAAAAAAGAGATGCAGAGAAGAATACAGGTACAAAGGGGAAAAGCGTCAATGAAAAGTACCTGCCAACAATAACCTTAAACATAAAACAGATTAAATGCACCAATCAAAAGACATGAGGTAGCTGAACAGATAAGAAAACATGACCCAAGGCTACACTTTCATTGTCAACAGGCAAGTCCTCAAGGCCTAGCCGACTCCAGAATCAGAAGCTTCGGTAGGTCCCCGTGGCCTCTGACCTGGTCTCAGCTTAGATATTTTGGCATAGTGCTGATCATGTAGCATGCCCTCATTATAGTTCTTGGCCCTGGCTGGTGTGGCTCAGTGGATTGGGCATTAGCCTGTAAACTGAAAAGTCACTGGTTCAATTCTCAGTCAGGGCACATGTCTGGGTGGCAAGCCAGGTCCCCATCTGGGGGCATGCAAGAGACAACTAATCCATGTTTCTCTCGCATAAAAATGCTTCGCTCCCTCTCTTTCTCCCTCCCTCTCCCTTTCTCTAAAAATAAATTATTTTTCTTTTTTTAAAGATTTGTTATTTCCAGAGAGAGAGGAAGGGGGAGAGGCAGAGAGGGAGAGAGACATCAATGTATGGTTGCCTTTCACCTGCCTCCAGCTATGGGCCTGGCTGGAGCCCTGGCTTGCAACCTGGTTATGTGCCCTGGCTGGGAATCGAACCAGCAACCTTTGGGTTCACAGGCCTTATCCATTGAACCACCAGTCAGGGGAATAAATAAATAATTTTTTTAAAAAACGAAAAAAGAAAATATGACTCACCTATATGCTGTCTACAAGAGACCCACCTCAGAACAAAATATAAACACAAACTGAAAGTGAAGGGATAGAAAAATATATTTCAAGCAAATGGACATGAAAAAAAGGCTGAGGTAGCAATACTTACATCAGACAAAATAGATTTTACAGTGAAGGCCATAGAAAGAAATAAAAAAAGAACATTTCATAATACTTAAGTAAACAATCCATCAAGAAGATATAACCCTTGTCAACATATACACATCCAACAGAGGAGCACCCAAATATATAAGAAAAATATTGGATTTCAAGAAGAATATTGACAGCAAAACACTAATAGTAGGGGATTTTAATACCTCATTATCAACAATGGACAGATCTCCCAAGCAAAAATATGCCAAGGATATTATGGCATTGAACAACACTCTACATGAAATGGACTTAACTGATATACACAGAACTTTTCACCCCAAAGAAGCAAAATACACATTCTTTTCAAATGCACATGGAACATTCTCAAAGATTGACTGCATGGTAGGACACAAGACAAACCTCAACAAAATCAAGAAAACTGAAATCATACCAAGCATGTTCTCATATCACAATGGCTTGAAACTAGAAACCAACCTCAAGGGAAAAAAACAACAAAAACATTCTAATTCCTGGAAACAGAATAATATCCTATTAAGTAAGGAATGGGTTAACAATGAGATCAAAGAAGAAATCAAAATGTTTCTGGAAACAAATAAAAATGAAGACACAACGGCCCAGACTCTATGGGACGTAGTGAAGGCAGTCCTGAGAGGGACATTCATAGCAGTACAGGCCTACCTAAAAAGATTAGGTTGTTTGTATGAGTTTCTCCTAAGTATAAAGTAGAAGAACTAGAGGAGCAACAACAAAAGCCCAGAGCAAGCAGAAGTAAAAAAATTATCAAGATCAGAGCAGAATTAAATGTCAGAAACTAAAAGTACATTCAAAGGATCAATAAATCCAGAAGCTGGTTCTTTGAAAAGATAAACAAAATTTGACAAGTGTTTAACCAGACTCATCAAGAAAAAAGGACCCAAATAAGCAAAATCAGAAATGACAGAGGAGAAATCATAATCGATACCACAGAAAAAAAGGATTCTAAGAAATTACTACAAACAACTATATGACAGGAAGTTTGATAACGTGGGTGAAGTGGACAAATTTCTGGAAACATATACTCTACCAAAACTGAATCAAGAAGAAGCCTGTGAAATTGAAGCAGTATTCAAAAAATTCCCAGCACACAAGAGTCCCAGACTGGTGGCCACGCAGGCTAATTTTACCAAATAACTAACTCCTATTTCAAAAAATCCAAGAAGAGGGAAGACTCCCAAACTCTTTCTATGAGGCCAGTGTTCTTTTAGTCCCAAAACCAGGTCAAGACACAACAAAGAAAAAACTACAGGCCAATATCTCTGCTGAACATAGATGCTAAAATTCTCAACAAAAGGTTGGATGCTAAAATTCTCAACAAAAGGTTGGCAAACTGGAACCAGCAATACATTAAAAAGATCACACATCATGATCAAGTGGGATTCATCCCAGGAATGCAAGATGGTACAATATTCGCAAATCAATAAATACATCACATAAACAAAATGAAAGACTGAAACCATACGATCATATCAACAGATGCTGAAAAAGCATTTGATAAAGTACAGCATCCACTTATGATAGAAACACTCAGCAAAGTGAGAATAGAAGGAGCATACTTCCTCATAATAAGGGCCATAAATGAGAAACCTGCAGCCAACATCATACTCAATGGGCAAAAACTAAAAGCTTTCCCCCTAAGATCAGGAACAAGACAAGGCTGTCCACTCTCTCCACTTCTGTTCAATACCATTTTGGAAGTTCTAGCCATAGCAGTCAGGCAAGAAAAAGAAATAAGAGGCATCCAAATTGGAAAGGAGGAAGTAAAACTTATTTGCAGATGACATGATAGTGTACATAGAAAACCCGACTGACTCCACAAAAAAACTACTCCACTTAATAACTGAATCTGGCAAATAGCTGGATACAAAGTCAATATTCATAAGTCAAAGGCATTTTTGTATATAACAATGAAGCATCAGAGACAGAAGCTAGAAAACAAATCTCATTTACCATAGCAACAAGAAAAATAAAGTACTTAGGAATAAACTTAAACAAGGAGGTAAAAGACCTGTATTCAGAAAACTACAGAACATTGAAGAAACTAAGGAAGATACAAATAAGTGGAAACATATACCATGTTCATGAGTGGGAAGAATTAACATCATTAAAATGACCATAATGAAGCAGAAAGATGGCGACAGTAGAGAGCAGTGCTGATGGTGTTCTTGAGTACCAGAGCAGCTGTAGGATAGGATAGGGAGCATGAGACGTCTTCAGGTCCCTAGGAGTCAGAGCGGTCAGCATCTGGACTCGGGGGAGTGTAGCCCAGAGGGAGCTAAGACCTGCAGGAGAGCAGGATAGAAGGAGCGTCTTGACTGGAAGGAAAGAAGCAACACAACCAATCCAGAAGACAACCAGACAGCCCAAATAAAGGCCACAACAAGAACAAGTGGAGAAAATCTGGAAGACTGCAACACTGAACTCCACAAATCTCCTAACACAGAAGGGTTCTCAACTAAGGCAAGGAAGCAGAGCAGATTAATCCAAGGAAAAACAGAAAAAAATAAAAAGCAACAACAGACACCCAAAATGGGGAAAAAAAGAATCAGTCCATCACCAAAAGGAAAGGAAGAATCCCTAGAAAAACCACCAAATGAAACAAGAGGCACACGAAATATCAGATAAGGAATTCAAAAGAATGATGATAGAGAAGCTCAATGAGCTCAGCCAGCTCAAAGAAAACTATAAACAACTCCAGGAAAGTTACAAGAAACTTACTGAGAGCTACAACAGCATGAAAAAGGACACAGAAACTATCAATAAGTGCCAGGAGGAAATGAAGAATACAATTTCTGAATTGAAGAATACAGTACAAGGAATCAACAGTAGGCTAGAGGAAGCAGAGGACTGGATCAGCGAGTTGGAGGATAATGTAGACAAATACTCCAAGACAGTACAAGAGAATTAAAAAAGGCTGAACAAGACTGAAGAGGGGTTAAGAGGGCTGCAGGACAACATGAAACGTAACAACATCCGTATCATAGGGATACCAGAAGGAGAAGAGAAACAAGGAATGGAAAAACTGTTCAAAAAAGTCATGATAGAAAATTTCCCTAACATGATGAGTGAAAACATGAATCCAGTTCAGGAAGCACAAAGGGTCCCAATGAGGGTCAATCCAAACAGACCAGCACCAAGGCACATTACTATTAAAATGGCTAATATCAAAGACAAAGGGAGAATCCTAAAAGCATCAAGAGAGAAACGACAAATAACATATAAAGGGGCTCCAATAAGGCTATCAAATGATTATTCAACAGAAACAATTCAAGCCAGAAGGGAATGGCAAAAAGTATTTCAAGTCAAGGTAAACAAAAGCCTGCAACCAAGAATACTCTACCCAGCAAGGCTCTCATTCAAGATAGAAGGAGAAATAAGGAGCTTCCCGGACAAAAAAAAAGACTGAAAGAATACATCTCTACCAAACCAGCATTGCAAGAAATGCTAAAGGGTCTGCTATAAAAAGAAGTAAACAAATAAAATGAAGAAACAGAGAAAGCCAAAGAGGAATACAGACACAAATGGAGAAAATGGCAATGAATAAGTATCAATCAATAATAACCTTAAATGTAAAAGGATTAAATGCACCAATCAAAAGACATAGGGTAGCCGAATGGATAAGACAACATGACCCACATATATGCTGTCTTCAAGAGACCCACCTCAGAACAAAAGATCGACACAGATTGAGAGTGGAGGGATGGAAAACTATTTATCAAGCAAATGGACATGAAAAAAAAGCTGGAGTAGCAATACTGAGTTCAGATAAAATAGATTTTACAATGAGGGACATAAAAAGGGACAAAGATGGACATTTCATAATACTTAAGGGAACAATCCATCAAGAAGAAATAACTCTGATAAAACATATACGCACCCAACATAGGAGCTTCGAAATATATAAGGAAAATCTTGGAAGACTTAAAGAAAGACATAGACAGCAACACACTAATAATAGGGGATTTTAATACCCCACTATCAATAATGGACAGATCTTCCAAACAAAAAATCCCCAGAGATGTTGTGGCATTGAACAACACTCTAGAGGAAATGGACCTAACTGATGTATACAGAGTCTTTTACCCCAAAGAAGCAAAATACACATTCTTTTCAAATGCACATG